>CM050168.1:183150219-183187719 GCA_027410445.1 Discoglossus pictus | reverse complement strand
GAAGAGCTGTTAGATGATCCAGTCACTTGATGATAATAAAAAAACAGGATCCAGGGGAGTGATTTCAGGTGGATTCTTTTTTTTTTGCAAGTGAATTACTTAGATAATCTGTGGGTGTAAAAACCCACTAATCAAGAACAGTGCTTTTCCCATTTATGTAAATTAGATAGTTTGCCAAGAAAACCTTATGGATAAGCACAACCTGAGACATAACAATTGTGCCTGGCATGCTGTAGTCCATAGGGTCACAGAGAGTTGGACACCACTGAACGGCATAACAACAAAGGACTGGTTACTCATTTATTTGTAAATCTATTCAGAATCATACTCCTTAGACATGGTTCAGAAAATTAATTTCCAAAGGAATACTCATACAATATACCGTAAAAAAAATAGATTACAGTCAGTAAATTATATACTTACTGACTGTAATTAATATATATATATTTATATATATATATATATATATATATATATATATATATATATATATATATATATTGAATTTAAACCAACACAGGAAAGGGAGGAGGCTGCAGATACCTAAAGTCGGGTCATCTTCAGTATAATCTTCCATTTAATACTTACTTCTGGAAAGCCACTTGAGCCACAAGACATGATCTATATTGATTTGCCCATTTCAATGAAATAGCTGGGCTCTGATCATTAAAATGGTTAAAAATTATAAAAATCACTTACATTTCTCCCAGAGTACTTATGATTTTTTCTTGCCTTCTTCCAATGTGAAAGAAAACCCTGATGATTTAAAACACTGAAATTAAGCTGAGATACATTTCCTGCATAGCTCACACATGCTTTAATTAATTTTATTGTAATAACTAATTAATTAAAAACAATATTTAAATAGGAACACTTACAAAGTCTGCAGGGAAGTGTTTAACCTCTTGTGCTTAAATAGGTCTATAACAACTTTAATATGAATTCCTCATTATTAATTATGGCTTTCTTAAAGAAGCTACACCTTCACAAAACAAACCCCTTTCATTCCAAAAATTAGCAGAATCCACAATAAGTTTAGTTTTCTGTAACACCACTGGTTGCTTTGGTAACCACAGACATTCTGTTTAATTTACTTCTAGCTCATTAACTGCACTTAATGACTAGCGCTGCATCTGTACATAGCCTGGCGCTATGATATATGCATACATTTCAATATATGGAAATCAGGCCTGGACAGGCCTTAAAGGGACATGGAAAGTAGTTTTTTTTCCCCGTTGCTGCATATGACATATGGTATTTGTTAATATATCATAGTGTGATTTATTTTTCCCCTATAGAAAGCTCAGAAGAATAAACTGATTCAAATGTTTAATTGTTCTGGGGGGGGGGGCTTGCCCCTGCCATCAAATAAGCAGTAATATAGCTGTATGACTCATACTTGTCTGACAGTGAGATCTTGAGTCTCTGTAAATAGAGACACAATTCCTGGTGGTTTCAATGAAGTTTAAACAAGCTTTAAATAATATTAGTTCTTGCAGAATCATCTTGCATTACATGTTCCTTTTAAAGGGACATGAAGGCATCATGAATTAATACATTTGTACACAGCGCATCTCATAAAACATTTTATTTTTATTAATATCTAAAAATCCCTCTAATGAATATGTTGACATCTTCAGGGGGTGTCTACATTGGCATCTGACCCCCCTCCCCAAACAGCATGCAGCATCACTGGAGCAATATTAACCAACTATTTAACTGCTGTTGATAGCTCAGCCAACCTCCTGGCAGCTTCCTGTCTCTATGTCACCAGCAATACATAGCACATATCATTGATACACTACATATCCCAGGCTAATTTGTACCACAAACCAGAACCCAGAGTTAATTCAATAGTTTCAGCTAACCTGATTGGCCAAAGCTAATCATTTTACATTTGATGCTAATGTAGACTGGGTTTCAAAGTGTTAACCCTGATTTCCAACTGTCAGTAATTACAAGAGATTTTGCTGACTTCAATGAAAGTATTATTTTAGGATTTTTTTTGCATACTCTACTAATTTCCCTCTATCATATGCATTCATAATAAAGCAAACTTACAAATGCCTTTAAGGACATTACTACATGTCTCATATGGTGATTGGCAGCCAAATATATATACTTTGCCCTTACTGACCATTATTTTACAAAATCTGGTCTAAAAAGGTGCTTGCTTTGCAATAGTGCTTAAGTCAGGTGTTTGGGATTCAATTAGACCTACCCAGCCTCCCTGAAAGGAGGGAGTTGGTATTGGTAGATATATTGGTTTATGATTGCTGAATGAAATAATGAAATTCAGCAAATTCAGTTGAGTGCAGTGGTATGATCACCATAGGGGTGATGTGACCATTTACATATATTTTGGGTGTTTTATTGACCCCTATTGGTTGAATAAAGAAGTTGTAAGGGGGGGGGGGGGGGAGCAAAACATTTTTGCACCTGGGCCCCTTTTTTATTAGCGATTGGTCTCCCAAAAGAAAGTCTTAGCTAAATAAGGAGTTTGGTATTGTCTACTAAGGAAAACAAGCATGGTCAAGTAAAGTCAAGGATGTGATACACTGAGGAGATTCATTAAGAAGAGATATGTTGTCCGTTGTGGAAGGCTGCTGATTCCCTGTGGGGTACTCTAGTGATTGTAGCAGTTCAGATCCCATCACAGGGTTACACCAGATTGAAGTCAAATATATCATACATTTGCACAGATTCACAAGGACAGCTAAGCAAGTTGCTAAAGGCCGTAGTGTATATCTCCTATGGAGAAAATTCCATTGCAGCCACATCAAAGCAGGTTGCAGCAATTGTGAAGCTTCATAATCCAGGGTACTATAGACACAAACTAAGGAACACAAAGAAGGTCAGAAAATCCAAAGTTATGATATACACCGAGACAAAAAACTTAAATGGTGAAATTCCCAAACAAGGTATAAACATTACAAAAACACTTTCAAATGAAAACGAGTCACCTGTAATTTACAAAACATACATTTACAGTCCACAGCTTCATCATTCTAACATTAATGGTCCAGCCAACCAAGAACTGTACAGAGGTATTTCGAATGTTGAATGCAATGAAGAAATGAAGCTTCCATTGTGAGACTAAAGATGTGAGGTACAATGTCTGGGAACATGTGTTGTATCATAGCAAACTCAGTCATATACTATAGAACTGTCATTTTGTGAAGCTTATAACCATTATAACAGTGTCTGGAAGTTTCCTGGATTATGATAGAGGAGAATCAGTAGTGTATGAAAATATTTTTGCATGAAAACAAATCCCAAAAGAAAAATTAAGAAACGTACCCTTCAATAATTCTTCAGTTTTCCGGCAGTTGATTTTGAGAATGAGCACCACTGAACATCCAAGCTAAATTAGGATAACATTTATAATTAGTTGTGGCCAATCAGAGGTAGGCACGACAATGTATCTATTTCCCACTCACAGGCTGAGACAACGCTGCTCGGGAAGCAGCCCTGGCACTGATACTGACAGCTGATTGGCTTCGACACAAATTTGCACAGCTCATTGGCTAGGACGCTCTGCCTACATAGGTGGCTTGGGATCAAGCCCACACGAAATTTTGAATGTATTTCGAATTACAAATTTACAGAATTCCTCAATAAAATGATCTGTCCAATCAGACTAACTTATACTCAGGATATCAACAACCTTCTGTATACCTTTAAATGCATATTAGAACATTTTGTAGAATCATGGTACTTTGTAGAACTGTGACAGTGATCCACTCAAAGGCACAACAACCTGAACGCAATAGCATTTCTATTAAAAAGTCATATTATTGTACAATGTGGTAAAGGCTTAGCAGTTAGAATCAGAGGAGATCTGTGTCACATACAACTTGCATACATTTCACAAGCATCTAAAACAGAAGAAAAAAAAACATTTCTGCATCTAAGCTTCTGTGTAAATGGACTAACAATGCTCTTCATGCCAAATTAAAAATATCCACACCTGCCTCTACCCAGGAATGTACAGCAATTAAACAATACAGTTTATCTCAGTGGGTTCTCCTGTTCAACTCTCCTCAAAATGCAGCCTATCTCATATACTGATAGCTCCCAAACGTTCCACTCTCCCTCTTCCTGCATTTAGAGTTGCATTAGACAATAATTAATGTTTCCTTTTTTTAGGCTCAATCCAAATGAAGAAGAAAACCACATTTTTTTTTTAGCAGACTCTTCAATTAAAACAAGTCAGTGGATGCTAAAGTCCATTTACTGGAATATAAGGTAAATATCAAAATATGCTCAATGGTTATTCCAGTGTCCAAAATATCTTTTTATTTATTTTTTAATTTCACACTTATGGTTTGATAGTCTAGAAAGGGTTATTCAGTTGCATCAAGTTCAGAATTTGTTTTTGAGAAAGCCTCATATGTAGGCAGCTAAAATAAATGATTAAAATAATGTGTTTTTTCATCAGATACTTTTCTTGCTATTAATCTGATTTACCAGTGAAAAATTTGCATGTTAAAATGCTGCATAACTGAAAGTGTATTAAAAGTAAGAAGCAAAATATTTTAAAATCTTTATTTTTCCTAAAAAACAGAAAGTACAAGTGCAGTTTTCGCCACTAAATAGGATAGAACGCATATATGTTTATATATATATATATATATATATATATATATATATATATGTGTGTGTGTGTGTGTGTGTGTGTATGTATGTGTATATGTATATATATATCGCCAACTGCGTACCACTTTCACCCAGGAACGTACGAAGTACAAAATAAACTATTACAAAGGACGGCAAATGCTCGCGAACCGCGTAGCACATAGATAAACGACGCTATTTTACAATCCTAACTTGCCACTAACAACATTACGCATCTAACGTAGCGCTTTATACAAATAAAGCAGCGGTTTGACCTCGCGCACGCAGACTATTTCTAATGCACAGTTGGGACATTCATTACACAATCTCCTCAGCCCAGCAACAGTCCCACTGGACATTATATGCAGGAAAATAAAAACAGATTCTTAGCTCTTCAGGCTATTGATTGTTACATATATTAATTAGAAAAAGGTAAACTATATTAATGTATTATTCAATTAATTCATTAATTAGTATTTAAAAATATATAGAGAGGAGCCAAAGGACACGCTAAGAGAGGCTGGCAAAGAGCGCCAAAGGTCCTTACAGTATAAAAAGCTTAACATTGTGTGCCAAACAGCATTGCCATGGCTTAAAATTTTATTGACCGTAATTTTTTGACGGGCAAGTCGCTAGTATATATCACACATATAGTTCTCAGCAGCACGGCCGTTCCAAAATCCGTTGCTAACGCAACGTTAAAACCGCTGCAACTGCGGCCCTCGTGAAGCGGTTGTTGTCAGGCACGCCTAAGCAAGAAAAAAATAGCCGCTGAAAAAAACGAAAACGAGGCTACACGCCCTTAACACGCAAAACATCGCCAGGCACATACGACTGTTAACCAGTAACAAAATACACTAATAGGAAGGACGGAAAATGATCCTGACCCGCGTAACATATAAACAATTGCAGCCATTTTGCAACACTAACTTCAAACTAATAACATTACTATTATAAAATGCCATTTTACACAACTACAGAAAAGGTTTCTCCCTGCGCACGCAGCCTATTTATACTGCACACTTGACACATTGATGACACTTTCTCCTCAGGTCAGCCACAGTCCAACTGTACATTGTATGCTGCAGGAAAATCACAAGAGATTGTTAGCTCTTCAGGATATTGATTGCTGGCTATATTAATTACAAATAAGTAAAGTACATTAATTTATTAATTAATTATTTCATTTAATTTTATTAAAAAAATATATATAAAAAATACAAATAGCAGAGGAGAGCCTCGCAATGAGCACCACCGAAGGCACTCAGCGCGGGGCTGACAATGAGCGCCCAAGGTACTCAGAGAACCAAAAGCCTTACATTGTGTGGCAAACAGTATTCCCTGGCTTACAATTTTCTTGCCGTCATTTGACGGGCAAGTCGCTAGTATATATATATACTTGAAACAAAGTAATTTTAAATACCAGTTGGAATGCAAAAGCAATGACAAAAGAAAGCAAGGATCACTGTGGACAGCACTGGATTATGATTAATTAAACAGATAGATATTTGTAACAAGGAACATATTCAATATATACCATCTGTAACAGGGATACGAGATGTCATGGGGGTCTGGGGCACTGAGGAAATATTATATGGAGAGATACTAAGCATAGCAAGCAGTTGACTTCAGTGGGCTCTGTTTCCAATTGGAAATACTGCAATTACAGCCATTTGCATTACATCACATGCCCTGTTATAGCTTGGTAAATATTGCCCACTGTATATTCTCATATAGTTTTATCTGAAATCTTGGGGTAGGTATGAATATCCTACTGGTTTTGCACACAGTTAACTCGTGTCTTGTTTGTTTTTTCCGTCACTACTCCACTGCTATAATTTTTACAAGCTGGAAAACTACCCAAAAATGCCATTGAAAAAAAATCACTGTCAATCCTTACTATATATAAAAAGGTAATTTTGAAAACCGATTTCAATGCATATTCATATAAACAACTGACTGAGGAAAAAAATGTATATTTCCAGAGTCCCTTTGACAGCTCAATAGGAATGTTTTATATTTTGGGTTATATTAATTTTTGGGGGTGATGAAGAAGGCCGCGCAATGCATGTGTTTTATGTGATGAAGAAGACGTAGCAATGTCTATGTTTTCTACTCATTAAAGGGCCTGTGTGGTCATATTCTTAAAATATACTATTCTGAAGATCTACTCTAAATATGCAAAACGTTTTTACAAAAATAAAAATAATGTGGTATCTATAGGTTCGAGGTGTTTCAGAAGCAGTAATGCAAAGCTGGTTATTTTTCAGCTACACCCCCTCTTGAGAATGTAATAGGATCAACTACCAAAAGGAAATAGACACCTGTAATAAATAATTATTTGGTATGAAAGATAAAAATGCAAACAGTGTGTTTATGTTTTACTTTCTAAAAAAACATGTTGCCCCTTTTAGTTACTGGAAAGACCATTTAGAAAAAAAGGGCAAGAGTGGTTCCTTAACTTGCAAAGATAGGGTAGCAATTAAATAAAAAAGCTTAAAGGACAACTGCACAAAGAAAAATAAATATGTTTGAAAACTTTAAGTCTGACTAATAGCTTAATACCCCTTCTGGGTCACTACCTGGTAATGGTAAAGGGGCTTGTGTGCCTCAATGAAGCTGTGAGCTATACCATGTAGGATCACATAAGATGGGTAGATCATACCAGACAAATTGCGGTCCGCTGGAAAAGGAACTGGAAACCCACTCCAGTATCTTTGCCATGAAAATCTTATGAATTAGTACAACCAGACACAAGATGTGCCTGGTGTGTTGCGGTCCATAGGTTCACAGAGAATCGGGCACAACTGAATGAATAAACAACAATAGCAATAACAATAGTTTAATTAATCAGAATAAAGCAATACAGCTAATTTGTAGTTAGGATGGGAAAAAAACTATGCCCTTGCAGGATCCTGGAGGGATCCATGATACATTATGGAAGTGTGTGTGTGAGAGAGAGGGAGTTTGAGAGAGTTTACATCTCTGGAGTGCTTTGGTGCAATTTCCTGTTTCTGGGTCTGTGAAGGGGAAGGGATATGGTGTAAATTTAAATCATATCCATTTATCTAAAAAGACTAGACTTCTGATTATTCCCTCCTCTCCACTCTCCCTCCACTGATAATCACAAACATACACTCCCATCATGCAGCGCTCCAGATATCATGTAACAATCACAAAATGGATTCCTATATTCATAAACAATCTTAAAAAATTTAGATTTTGTAAAAAAAAATGTTTTGTACATGACTTAAACAGCAGCTAATATTGTTAAGCAGTACTTGAGATACTCTCTCTATTTTCTCAAATATAACTAATTGTTAAGAATTTTTTTTTATAATGGAAATAAGTGGGACATTTTGTGTACGCTGTTCACCCTATGATTTATATTATATTAGAAAGCCATAACTTACCATAACTAATTAAATTCTGATGAGACTACTGCACCGGATGAGCTCGTTATAGGGAAAAATCACAGTGAATACAGTGAAGCGCCATGTATAATAGTCAGTGAGCGTCTATAAACTTCACTTGTTAGTGAGCGTTGGCAGATGTGTCTGTTTGTACATTTTTTGGTAACATTGGTAGGAAATATAGAGTTTTATGTAGAGATCTATAATATTTATATAGGAGATTCTACATTCGAACCAAAGAAAATCTTAATTCAAGCAATGTCCACAGTGGGGCAGGATTCAACTGTATAGAGGATCTCAAATCCATCTCCAAAGATTTGTAGTCGGATTTTGGCACTTCATCAGGACATTTAATAACTAATTAATTACTCTGCCTTATATGTATGAGCCAAAAAAGTGACCGTGCATGTCATTAAGTATAATGATTTAGGAAAACAATTAAAGCATTTAAAAACAGCATAGAATTAAAAACAAAAAAGAAAATCTGAATAATTATACATCTAATGATGTTGGATGTAATGGTTTTAAAAATTAAAACAACTTGAAAAAATATATTTGTTACAATATAATACATTCTTAAAAATGTGACATTTATCATTAACATGATAGCACCTAAAATGAATTATGATGAAGAATGCACTCTTTTTCAGAAAAAGGTTTTAGGCTCAATATACAATAATGTCAAAATAATACACTGGGGAAGTTTCCACTTTCATCATTCATGGTTCTTTATATGGCTGAAAATAATTAATAACTTTACAAGTGATAGCAAACAGTTTAGTAGGTGTTCTTTTTTTTGCAGGCACCCCACAGTTGGACTCAGTGGGGTGCTTAGTGAGGCTTTCTCACATCACTGAGTACACTGGGGGTCTGCAACCTCTATGCTTAAAAAGCCAGAGTATGTAAGAGAACCGTACAGAGCAAATATAATTTGTGTAACTAAAGATATAAAACATAATGCTGCATATTGTCATCTTTTGTGTTTTATAACAGTGATGGTGGACTGGAAGGGTTAAAGGGCCATTGTAATTTTGGAAAAACCTCATATGTTTGTGAAGTATATAACAAACTAACAACATTATCTTCTATGTTAACCATGAACAGAGATCATTTTTAATTAAAATATTTATTTTATCAGACACTGCTTGTGGCCACTTCCTGCTGCTTTTAATTCTAAGGGGTGTGTTCTGTTAATTTATATTATCTATTCGGAACAGCATTTGTTTAGTCAACTCAGATAAGTTTATAGCATTTGACATCTTCCCCCTCCCCTGCACATGCTCAAAACATGGCAGCATGCTGGTATACTTGTGAGCCGTACTTGCCTTGCCTTTAACCACCTCATGATTTTCAAAGTAAGTATTACCATCATGGAATCTTTCATGCACCAGAGTCTACTAAAATTAAAGGGATATAAAAAAAGGCTCTCTGTTTGTAATATTAAAATAAACCACCTAAAAGTTTGTTTGCAGATCTAAACATCATTTTGTTAACAAGTGCATAAAGGCTTTGTTTTACTCAATGAAACCTTTCAAATAGTCCCAACATATGTCTGCCTCCACAGCTATTGAACACAGTGTTTCTATTGGTACTAGATGTACTAGCCAATCACAGAATGTTTCTCAACAGCATGTTTTGAATTGCTGCTGTGAGGCAGTCTGTGATTGGCTAGTAGATCTAGTACTAAAGAGACACTGGCCTTGATTCAGTTGAGCTAGTGTTGTGTATGGGAGCTGTAATGTAGCCCGTAATCTAATTTGCTATTCAATTGGCGCCTATTAACGAGCTGCAAACGATCTACGGGTTACAGGCTGAAAATCCCTGCGGTTGTCAAAATCGTAACTTCCAATTCATCTAAACCTTTGATCTTTCAAGCCTGTACAAGTTACAATCACTAAAATCGCAAATCGCTATTCAGTTGCTACAATTCCTCAAGCCCGCAAATGTTTTTACACCCGTGAATGTCAAATGTAGAAGATAGGACTTGCAAGGGGGTTAAACACCTGATCGTAGCACTGTAAATGCAAATAAAAATCAATACTGCACTTTAAATAACAGGGAACGCGATGAAAAACATTAAATTAATTGCACAACAGTCACAAGCTCGCAAATCTGCGATAAAAGAAAATGTATGTTTCATTTTGGTTTCATATCAATCTCAGGAATCAGGAAGCAAACAATCTACGGGTTACGGGCTGAAAATCCCTGCGGTTGTTACAACCGTAACTTACAATCCACCTAAGCCTTTGACCTTTCAAAACCGCAAGAGTTACGAACGCTAAAATCGCAAATCGCTATTCAATTCCTGAAGCCTGCATATATTTTCACACCCATAAATGTCAAATGTAGAAGAAAATCCTACAAGAACCCCTGTCTGTAGCACTATAAATGCAATAAAAAAATCAATACTGCACTGTAAATAACGGGGAAAGCGATGAAAGATATTAGAATTAATTGCACAACAGTCTCAAGCTCGCAAATCTGCAATAACATTTTTTTTTGTTATATGTCATTTCCGTGTTACATCAATCTCAGTAATCAAGGAGTTCATACATATCAGGCCACCCACATGGACTAGAACATTTCCTTCTTTCATTCTTACTATTTTGTACATTGCAGGATTGCAAGTCCGATTGCATATCGGACCCCTAAATGCTAATTGATTGACATGTAACCTCCATGTTTTACTGACGTCTCATTTACTATTGGCTGTTTCTAAATCAGTAATTATGGTCTTGCTTAATTGATCATGTTCATGCTCTGAAATGAGAGGAGAACAAAACATCTGCACCTGTAAGTATTATTTGTGCACAGAGCTTATATGATATGATAAAATGAGGAGAGATCGAAATACTTTTTAATATGAAGCGGTTTCCTATCCAAGTCATATGCAACACCGCAATAAGCACTCTGATATGTGTAGAATGCGTCTTCTACTTCTTCTCATAAGTTTTAGCTTATAACTGCTTACAGAAATAAAGTCTACAAATGTCTAAAGGTCCACTGACATCATTTTTTATAAATAAATTTACAGCAATATCAGCAAAGTAAAAATATATTCAGTTTTCAATCTACTGAATGGCTGCCACATTGCTCTGAAACTTACAGTAGGATTAAATAGAAGTGCAAATTACACAAATGCTCAGTGGTGAAGCTGATCATTCAGGATGGCAAATAAAGCAATGGGTGCAGAATAATTACATATAGTTTTGTATTTTTATTTTTTTTACTGTGTGAGAGTATATCCTTTCCCACCCCAAACTCCACTGTCAAGGCTAGTTCTTCGGAAAAGCAGTCTATATAACAAGGGATTTCAGGGACCCCATCAACAAGTTGGTTTCATCTTAAAAAGCATTAAATAACACTTACATCTTGATCATCCTCTGCCTCTTATCACAGGCAGCACTCTTGTTTGTTTCATTGCCAGAAGAACAAGAGCCTAATATGTACCCAAATACTTCATATTTTGCTAAATATTCTCCAGCCATGACTAACAGACTGATAAGTTGAAGCATCCCCTATTTACCAAGTAAATGATCTCATAACAACACAGCCACCACAGCTTCTGATACACTCTGTACCTTCCATAGACCAAACAATATGTATTTCTGTTTTAAAATTAGACTCACATGTTTGCATTGGTGTACTTCCAGATTTAGGAAAAATAAGATGTAGATAAATTATCATCATTAAACGGTCATTGAAAGCAGGATTTTTTTTTCAACTTAGTTGTAAGTACTTATAACATAAATATTAATGGACCAATATGAACCCGAAAAGTTCTATAAAATGTGCTTTACAAAGTTTTTAATACAGAACCATTCTCTATAGGCTTATGTTGACCTGTCCTTGTCTATAGCTATGCTAATATTTGTCAACTGCTGCCTCCCATACATCAAGGGTGCTTGAGCTTTTTGATCTGGGAACCAACTGGTTACCTTTCAATACTCACGGTGAGATTTTCTAAGACCCAGAACATTTTTACCATGGCAGCACACTATAATTTCATCAATTTTTTTTCAATGATTTGAATAGAGTGCATTTTAACTTTAGATACATTCATTTATAATCGATCCATAACTGTGACTAATAGTAGTGGTGTGTTTAAAGTGCTAGGCTCATCTCATCCCATTTTGCCCCAGCTGATAAGGTCTTAGAAACAGGCACTGGTTTTAGGACTGGCTTTTGAGAACCACCATCATAGATATCTTCTCATTAACTCAGGGGTGTGTTTTATCTTATTACTGCCCTGGACCACTTAGATTGCATGCAATCCTATTCATTTGCCTTCATTTATATATGAAAGAGAAAGATATAATCAAACCTGATTGATGAAATCTTATGCATATTTAAATGGCCACTGAAATGGTCCAAGTTTCATAACTTTCAAACAGTAAAAAAAGTATAACATGCCTTTTTAAAAAAAAAAAAGTTGATCTTTTTGTGAGAAAATCTATGCTGAATGGTTTTAGCACCTGCTGTTTTTTGTTTTTTTTATTCTTTTGCTGAACTGTGGAGACATCCATGTTATGTTGGTGGAATTTGTATGTGTGAAATGGACTTTCTGTAGACCAGTGCTTGCAAGCAGCCTGCTTCTGGGCTTGGGAGAATAAAAGGGTGAGGTATCAATTATAATTAGATGCAATTATCTAACAATCTCTCCTTGTTCCCATCTCCCCATCCTTCTCTTCACTGAAAGACAAAAAACACCACCATGGTACAGTTCTCAGGAAGTGATGTAACAAAGACAAAATGGATTCCCAAATGTTTCCCTTACTCACAGAGTGTTCAAAAATTCTGATTTCCCCAAAAAATGTTGTTAAATCTATCACTTACATCAATGTTAATATTGTTATTTTGTTACATACGTCACAAACAAATGTCTTTTTATAATAAAGTAGTCCTTTTTTCACAATAAACTGAAAAATCAGACATACTGATCTTCATTATCTGAAAGTTATGAAAGCTGAACAATTACAGGGACCTATTTCATATCTTGCAGCTTTGGCTCTTATAAAATTTTAAATGGTAAAATTATAAAAAGTTGCTCTTGTATGAAAGCGCACATTGGCAGAACATCAAATGTATTTTAAAGTTGGAGGCAGATGATGTGCATTGCAAACAACACCAATGAACTGTAGTTGACTTGCACTCAACTTACCTCTTTAAGTAAATAGCAAGTACATACTTATACTATCTTAGTAGAAGTATAGAGATTTCAAATGCATAAAAATGTCTTCTTTAATAACACAGGCAATTATGTTATATGAAGCTCAGTAGGTAAATATGAAACACAGTAATTTTTTTTTGTCAATTTGTCCTCTTAAAGATATTGGCTACTACAACAAACTTGCTGTTCTCCAAGACCAATTCATAAATCCTTATTTTTATACAACACTCTAAACCATCATTGATGAATAGCATTGTATGGACGGTGAAGCTTGCTGCTTAATATTGTGAAGAAGGAATATTCATGTCACTCTAATTTCGTTGACTTGTACTCTTGGATCTCTGCCACATAGGGACAGAAATTTGTTACCAAGGAAACAAAGTAGAATAATTTACAATATAAATATGTTTGCTCTTGGAATAGAGAATGCCAAACATTGGAAAAAGAAAAGAAAAAAATAGTCTCTGTGTAATGAAAGACATTTTATATAGCGATGCTTAATTACTACATAATGTGATCTTTGCATGAAAGTCAGCATAGCCTATGTTATACAAAGTGTTATTGTTGCTTGATTTGTTACTTTAGTGAATCTTGACCTACACATAAAATGTTCAAGATTCACCAAAGTAACATCAAGGTGAGGTGATTGCAAAACAACACCTGTGCCTACAGTATTTTTATTATCATATAGCATAGCATTGAGAATGTTAAGCTAGGCTTAAAGGGACTCTGGGCATTTCCATACTTTAAATAAATGTTCTAGCAAGGTTTATTTAATTAAGTTTATCCTCATCAATGTAATTATGATATAAAATGTACATTTTATTTACTTTTAACAAGCAAACTGACAGCGTGTCAGCATCTTGAACTTCCCCTTTTCTCCATGCAAGCTGCCATCTTTCACATCTGTGACCTGGCACACTGCATCGTGGGCCTTTACAATACCTTTGTCTTAAAGGTATACTTAAGTTTCATGGAATATGAATGTATCTGATAGAGGAGAATCAGTAGGGTATGAAAACTTTTTTTTTGCCTGAAAAAAGTACCAAAATAAACATTATTAAATGTGCCCTAAAGTTTGCTAAATCTCTTGATCTCAGTTGATTTTGAGCGTTAACACAACTGGAATTCACTGCTAAAATTAGCATAAAATTAATAATTAATTTTGGCCAATCACAGGCATATAATACATTGTTTTAATCTGTGATGTGCAGAAAAATAAAAATCAATATTTGTATATAATAACTCAATGTAATGTGTGTGTCTGATATAAGCAGCATGTCTAGAGAAAGGGAAAAACAGGGAAACTTAGTTATACCTGTAAGCTGCAAAGACTCACTAACAAGGTTTTTGCTTTTTTAAACTGAAACAAAACTAAACTATGAGGAGACCATATGAAGATATTTGGTGCATACAATGTATTATTACTGTAAATTATTAAACATAATGTTTATGATTAGAAAGGAGGAATAATCCATAGCAAAATTAGGAGTTGCAGCAAGAGCTTATGTTCAGCAGCCAGAATGGTAAATATCTCTTCCTATAATATCTTGGTTTTGGTCACAGAGATTTAGTTATTTATAATAATAAAACATTGCCAGTATAGAATGTGAAAACGCAGCATTTAAATGTCTCCTCAAAGTTAATAGTTTTTTTTTTCAATTTGAAAATGAAAAACCCTGTCGGTATAAACTGTCTTTGCAGCTTAAGACACTGATAGTGTGAAGCCCTGTTCAGGTGGGTGACCCTAACACCCAGAATGCAGTGTGCCAGGTCACAGATATGAAAGATGGCAGCATGCAAGGGAGCATGCAAGGAGATAGTGGAAGGAGATATTCCAGACCCTGGCAAGCTGCTAACTTGTTAAAAGTAGTAGAAATTTAAATTTTACACCAGGAGGGGAAAAAACAAACCTAATTATACTATATAAAATTAAAACAAAAGTTTGCTTGGAAATTCCCCTTATCCTCTCATATACTTCACCCCACACGATTTCGCCACCACCCAGCTATGTGAAAAACAACATGACCCAGGGAGAACCTAGTGGAGCCTAATCCTAATTAACAACCATTCTAACTAACACATACTCCTAATTAACAATAAACGACAGACACCGAGTTTGGGGTAAAACCGGCCACAACTTGTATTTTTATTAAACATATAAACATATAACCTTAAATGGAGGAGCCTGGCCAGACGTGGTGACCTCATGCCCCTCAGCCTTCGCTCAGGGGCCTGTTCCTTTCCTTGACCACGCCCTTGAGGAAAGGGGGGAGGAAAGGACCCCCTACTTCACAACCTGGCCCAGGCGTCTCCCCCACCCACCTCTGTGACAACAACAAGATAAACAAAATCAAATTACAATAACTTGTTGTTCTCTCCTCTATTTTTTTATTATTTTTTTTTAAACCTCTGAGGGTTTTTTTTTTTTTTTTTTAAAGGAATCACTCTTTTTTTTTTTTTTTTTTTTTGAGAACCAAATAAACAAACAACAATACATCTAAAAAAATGATATCCAAAGGGGTGGGAGGGAGGAATGTCACGCTGGCCAGCCACCGAGTGAGCCAAAATGGTGTCTGCATGCCACACCCGCTCTAGCTCTGCCCCCTCTGCCGGCCGCGTGAATCCCTACACCCCATCAGCTGCTCCCAGGCTCCCCTGGGTTAGGAAGCACTCCGTGCAAGCCCCAGGGAGCCTGGGGTCACCTCCATGCCCACAGTAATATATAATAAGTAAAGCAGAAATACTATTATAAAAAGTCTATCTAATAGACAGTTGGTACAATGTGAGTCTGTAAAGTATATGGCTAACACTTGCCTCTCACCTTTGTGAGCTCAGTGTAATTTAAACCCAATGACCACTGTGGTACCTCTGCAAAGCACATTATAGTCCAAGTGATGATGTATGTATGTACCCCAACGACAAAATTTGATATGTGTTCAGAATTTCTCTTTAGTTGTAATGGGTATCCAACTTTGTTACAACATCACTGAGAGAATAACCTTAGTGAATACTCCATCTAAAAGACAAAAATGAAAATGAAAGACATTATAACCTTAACATGTACAGTATGGAGGAGAGACGATATCATAGAAACATTCAAACACCTTAAGGGATTTAATTAAGTTCAGAACAGAAGTATCTTCATAAAAATGATGGACAGAAGACCAAGAAGAAAGGGTGGAACAGCACTCTCCTGGATGTATCCTTTCTGCTATGACAGCACATCTTGGTGACCCTACATGGTATAGCTCACAGCTTCATTGAAGTACACAAGCCCTTCAACATGACAAGGTAGCAATCCAGAAGATGACATGCACCAAGGATTTATTAAATAAAAGGGGTTTAGGTGTATAAAGCAGGCAGATTAGATGGGCCTATGATTTTCTGTCTGCTATTAAAATCAGTGTTTCCAATCCTTGCCTCACTGGTAACCTACCTTACAAGTTAGACCTCATCATCACTTCAGATGTCAGCGAGTCTACCCCAAAAATGTAATTTACATTATTTAGACTCCAGCACCACAAGGATGACTGTATGTGGTCTGTTAGCAACAGACTTTGATTGTATTTGTTGCTAGGGACTGGATTAATTATTCAAACATTCTGAATGTTACCTTTTTACCTTGCACTTTTAATTACTCAGTACTTTCTTAATTAATTACCTTAAATTTCCTTTATGAGGAAACTGTTTCAGACTTACTTTTCTAATTGTTGGAGAGCTTTTAATTTTCTCATGTTAAAGGTGTCTAAGTGTAAACATAACCAAAAATCTGTTTAATAAAATGCTGGGAAAAATTAAGGTGTTAACTAGAATCAAATCACTTTTGTCAAGTATATACAAACTAACTACATTAGCACGTATATAAGTGATAAGCTTATAACCATAAAAACAATTTAGAGAAAATCTTAATTTTAGCCGACTCTACTTGTGTGTAGAGGTCCAAAAAAGGTTTGAAAGTTGGATGATTATATTTATTTCATATCAGCATTGATGTGCTGACTTTTTGATACAATTCACACTTTATGTGTTCCACATGTGGAATTTATTTTTCTGTGCAGCTTTGCCCTACATTTTCTTCACTTTAAATATATGTATATTTGTTGGCAAAAACTCTGTTAAAGTAAGGTTACAGCGGCTAATGTGACTACTTAAAACTGGAAAACTTACGTTTGAACCTCTACCTCCAAAGATTTATTCTGATTACATCAGTGATAACATTGTCAATATGATGTTACTGTTCGTAATGCTATTACTCCATATTGTTTTTAAATTATTAAACATGTTGGCACTTTATCTCAATAACAATATATATAACTAAAATAAACTTTCAAACTAAAATTCCTTGTCTGTTAGCTTAGGTTAGGTGTGGTGCTACGGGTTCCCTGATGGTCCAGTGGTTAGGATTTGGTTCTTTCCCTGCTGCGACCTGGATTTGATTCCAGTCAGGGAACCAAGAGATCACACCACCCTGAAGCAAAGCTGGGTTGGGCCTGGTCAGTACTTGGATGGGAGACCACCTACCTGTATGCTGTGACCCAACAGAGAAGGAACTGGCAGCCCACTTCAGTATCTCTGCCATGAAAACCAAGTGGATCAGCATGACTATGGACATAAAGATGTGCCTGGTATGTTGAGGCTAAAAGCAACAGTGCCTTCTGATTGTATTAAATATGATTGACAGTTACATCCGCCAATCAGAATAAGATATAAGGGGTGAATCTGATTTTGATTTGCTCACACATTAGCACATATTATAGTCTAATTGTAAGTGATTTTACTGCTTTTACGGTATTGTTCAATGTTTTATACTGTATATATGTGTGTGTGTGTGACAGATACCCATAACAACTTAGGAGAGAGATAAGGCAAGAATTAAGAGAGACAGGTTGGTCACAGAAGTGGAGAGACAGAACAGGAGCTTGGCAAGAAGGGGAAGGAAATAGACAGCCACAGATAGGAAAGAGAGGCAGAAAAATCAAGGGAGGCTGGAGATTGGAAAAGGGAATAGAGACAATTAAAGCTACAGAGTAGACTTATACATACTATCTGACATCTAAACACAAGTAAAGACATTATTATTATTTGCTTTTATGTTCTATAAGATGTTTTTACAGTGAATTCTGTTTTTAAAGCCAGAAAAAGCCAGTTGGTGCCGTAAATATTTTGAAAATATATAATATAGTATGGATAAAAGAATACCATTGCATTTCATAATGCTCAAACATATATCTTAATACAATGAAGCCAGTCCATTGTTTTATTTCTTACAAAAGAATAGTGTCTTCCTGAAGTACAAAACATCCAGGGCAATAGGCTATAATAATAATCATTAGCAGTCTCGGATATTATTAGCAGCAGATGTCACATGATATGACAGTAATTCACACGGCACGGACCGAAGGTCTCTCTTTTTTACGGGAGTCACTGCTCTCCTTTACAAATAGAAAATAAACACAGCCTTCTGGGGCGCAAGTGGCAATAAATGTTAAATTTTGATTAAATAATAGATATGTGTTCAGAAGAGCCTTTTTGTAATATGTGATTAAGAAAGATAACTAGACATTCTTACAGCCATAATGATTATAATTACCTCAACACATAAAGTGTAGAATATGACACCAGAAAGGCCATTATTAACCCTCCATGGGTTATTTTGTGGTCGTTTCACTGACATCCTGGGCAATGCTGATCTAGGCTTGAGAAAGACAATATATCCATGGTAACTATGTGTCTGACTTTAACAATGAATCCAGGGAACAAAGCATTGAGAATAATTTCTATGTTGAACCCAATGTATTAATGCTACGTTGACGCATTACTGTAGCATTAAATCTGTAAAGAGTCACAGTGCTCCAGTATTGTTAATATACCATTTGATATAGCACATTAAAATGTGCTTAAAAGGTTTGTTATGGATAAAAATTATTTTACCAAATATTTAGTGATTTAAGCCTTTGATTTCTCCCCAATATTGTTGTACAAATGTTTTATCATATATGTTTTAATAAATACAATTCAGTCAATTAAAAAAAAAAAGTGGAAGGCACTGGATTAGAACCATGAAACAGTGCACTTAGCACTACACCAAAGCATTGCTTCAATACAATGTGTAATAATTAGAGACTCCAACCTTATTGGTCGCATGTTCTGTGTACAAGCCGTAGTGTCAGCTGTACAAATACCACACAAGTTATGCTCCTGTCTTTGGAGTTCAATGTATTGTGTTTGAATCCTCATAGAGCTTATATTTTTCCTGTTTAAAAATAAGAAATATGTTATTTAGGTTATGTAATAAAGTGAACTAATTACATTATTTTTACTCTATATACTGAATATTTTATGTGAACTAGTTGCTACACTAGCTGCTAGAATATACTGTATAGGTCAAGTAGCTACAAATCACTTAGCCACTGCCTTTTTTTAAAGCGTCTACATCTGATTCTGGTTAATATTCATCACATCCAGCACGGCACAGAGCTCATTACTCATTCGGGCAGAGACAATTCAGTGAAATTGCCTGACTTCTATTGATCATAACTCCATGAATTCAGCATCAACTTTAAACATTAAAGCACTTTTTCCACATATTCAACCATCTTGCACATATGGTGACTTTTGTGGTCCTGTATACTGCAAAATACATTATTACATACTGTGATTAATATGGGGATGGGGGTTTAAGGTAATAAATGCAGATTAATTAGCACTCTGGGCCACTAAATAGCATACTGTACAACTCAGAAATAATATATATATATATATATATATATATATATATATATATATATATCACATATAATAGTTGTCAAACTACGAATCGTCATCACGCTTTGTGAGCTCGCAAAGCGAGCTCGCAAGAACTGCATCCCTCGCGAAGCGGAAGGTGGAGGCTCCAACATCGGTTGCAATGAGCCAAAGGCTCATTGCAGGCCGCAAATGCGGACCCTCGCAAAACGAGGGGCCGCATTTGCGGAGGTGGAGGCTCTACGGCACCTCACACGCGGTTACAAACACCCACACAAGCGGCACTTTAACAAAATAGATCTAACACGCAATCACTAAATACGAACTTGCACACAAAAATACGAACCGCGGGACTTAGAACGCAAAATGTACCCTTAAAAAAATACGATACGCGGGACTTAGAAAAAAAAACATTACGACCTTGCAAAAATACGACCTTAACGGCTGAACCGAGCGCACCTGAAAACATTAAAAACATAATAAATACACACAAAAAAGACATAAAAAGCTTACCCACAGCAAGAGGGGGGGGGGGCACCCAGGACCTCTGAAAGTGAAGTTGCACCTCAATTTAACTCCAAATTCCCGAATTTACACACACGAAGATCCCCTAAGCGAGATAAAAAATGTCCACCAAAAAAAACGAAAACGAGGCTACAGGACCCTAAAGACGCAAAACACCACCAAGCACATACGGCTTTTGAAAAAAACGTACAAGGTACAAGATACACTTTTAGCAACGTCGCTAAATCCTCCACAGCCGCTTACCACATACACATTAGCCACCATTTTACAACACTAAGTTACACAATGCGGAAGTACACAGTTAACGGCTTTCCCTCGCGCACGCAGCCTATTTACACTGCACACATTGCTGACACTTACACCTCAGCTCCACAACAGTGCAAACCGACATTGTATGCTGCAGAAACATCAAAACAGATTGTCAGCTCTTCAGCACAATGTTTCCTGCATATATTACTTCCAAATAGGCAAAGTGTATTCATTTATTAATTTATTAATTATTTAATTAGCATACAAAAATACATATACACAAAAAAATAAACAAACACTCTCACAATAAACACAAAAGCCATTCACCGCGCGACTCACAACGAACGCCAACGCTGCTCATAGCACACAAAGCCTTGCAATAAGCGCAAAAAGAAGATCAGCGCTGACCAAACAATAACAGCAAAAGCGCCTATTAGAAAAAATATACAACAACCAACAGCCTCACAATGAGCGCTGAAGAGGTGCTCATTGGGAGGCCACGCGATGAGCGCCAAAGGCGAACAGCGTGAGGCTCGCAATGAGCACCGAAAGATCTCAGACCACCAAACAGCATTACATGCCTTACAATTTTATTGCCCCCTCATTTTTGACAGGCAAGTCACTAGTATATATATATATATATATATATATATATATATATAGATAGATAGATAGTAAATAGTACATCAATGTTCACATTTGAATATCTAAAACAAGTTAAAAAACCCGCTTCCAGCTCAGATTTCTGAGAAAAACAGTTATTACACTGCACTCTGGGAAGCTGAGCTGGGACAGACAAATGTATCCCCAAAGCCTCACTCTTCAATCCATAGCCATTTTCAAACATGGCTTCCTTTAAGCCTATGCCTGCACACAGCTTTAATGCAAAGCCAAGGCTGGATTTTACACAAGCTGAGAATCTTATCCATGTACAGCTGTTTCAAGCTTACTGGCTATCATCAGCATGGAGCGGGATCTCAGCTTGTGTTGTGGATCTTATGAGTAGGTAGTTCACCACAACTCTCATTTAATGTATGGTGGACAAAAGAGCGATAAAAGCCCTCCACCATACAGTAGCACAGTAAATAAATAGAACATTTATGTTCACATTTGAACGTCTAAAACAAGTTAAACTTGTTTCATGCCCAGAATTACGAGAAATACAGTTATTACACTGCATTCTGGGAACCTTGTCAGGGACATGCAAATGTCCCCACAAAGGCTACGCTCTTGCAATCCAACACCATATGAAACATGGCCTCCCTTAAGCATATGCCTGCTATATCAAACAGATTTGAGCAAAGCTAGGATTGGATTATATACAAGCCAGGAATCCCACCCATGTACAGCCGTTTCAAGGTTACTGCCTTTCATCAGCGTGGGGCCGGATTCTTAGCTTGTATAGTGGATACTTTGAGTAGGTAGTTCACCACATCACTCATTTAATATAGGGTAGGTAAAAGAGTGATAGAAGCCCTCCACCGTACAGTAGTACAGTAAATAAATAGTACATTTGGAAAACTCAACAATGGCCAATAGACTGGAAAAGGTCTGTCTATATCCCAATCCCAAAAAACGTCAGTGCCAAAGAGTGCTCCAATTATCGAACAATTACACTCATTTCACATGCCAGCAAAGTAATGCTTAAGATTCTACAAGCTCGACTCCAACAATATATGGACCAGGAACTACCAGATGTGCAAGCCGGGTTCCACAGAGGAAGAGGCACAAGAGATCAAATTGCCAACGTCCTCTGGATAGAGAAAGCAAGAGAGTTCCGAAAAAACATTTACTTCTGCTTCATAGACTATTCTAAAGCCTTTGATTGTGTGGATCACAACAAAATGAGGCATGTCCTTAAAGAGATAGGAGTACCAGATCATATCATCCTCCTCCTAAAAAATCTGTATGTCGACCAAGAAGCCGAACATGGGATAACAGAATGGTTCAAGATCGGAAAAGGAGTGCGACAAGGTTGTATATTGTCACCTTATTTATCCAACTTAAATGCAGAGTACATCATGCATAAGGCTAGACTGGATGAATCCAAAGCCGGAATCAATATTGCTGGAAGGAATATCAACAACCTCAGATACGCCAGTTATACTACTCTGATGGCCTGCTGCTCATCGTTAAAAAGACGAAGCTCGTGGCAAATGGCAATCTCACTTCCTGGCAAATAGACGAGGAAGAAGTGCAGGCAGTGACAGATTTTAGTTTCCTTGGATCCAAGATCTCTTCAGATGGTTACTGTAGTCATGAAAATAAAAAAATATTTGCTTCTGGGGAGGAAAACTATGTCAAGCTTGGACAAGCTAGTAAAAAGTAAAGATACTACACTATCAACAAAGGTCTGCATAGTTCGAACTATGGTATTTCTAGTAGTAACATACGGAT
Organism: Discoglossus pictus; assembly: GCA_027410445.1. NCBI lineage: Eukaryota > Metazoa > Chordata > Amphibia > Anura > Alytidae > Discoglossus > Discoglossus pictus. Next base: position 183,164,601 of record CM050168.1, on the reverse strand, counting down.
GCGAGAACTGGACCTTAAAGAAGTCTGAGTGCCATAGAATTGACGCCTTTGAATTGTGGTGTTGGAGAAGACTGCTTAGAATCCCTTGGACTGCAAGAAGATCCAAAAAATCAATACTTCAGGAAATCAAGACAAACTATTCACTAGAAGGTATGATCATGAGGCTGAAGCTCAAATATTCTAGCCATATTATGAGATGGCAGAATTCCCTAGAAAAGACTCTGATGCTGGGAAAGATTGAAGGCACAAGAAGAAGGGGATGTCAGAGGCGGACATGGATAGATGAGGTCACTGAAGCAATGAATATGAACTTGATGGAGCTCAGAGGAGCAGTGATTGAGAGATGCACCTGGCGTACTGTGGTCCATAGAGTCACAGACAGTCGGACATGACTGAATAACTAAACAACTACAACATTTGTGTTCACCTTTGAATGTCTAAAACAAGCTAAAAAACTTGTTTCATGCCCAGAATTCTGAGGAATACAGTTATTACACTGCATTCTGGGAACCTTGGCAAGGACATGCAAATGTGCCCACAAAACTTACCGTAGATCTTCCAATCCAACACCATATGAAACATGGCTTCCATTACTGGCTTGTGTATAATATATCTATATATATATATATATATATATATATATATATATATATATATATATCTATATATATATAGATATATATATATGTCAAAAATAAAATGTTTAAAATATCCCTAGCATAATGCATGACCTCTTTTAACTCCCTTCTGTATCTCTTGATGACATCATAAGTTGTAATATTTGTGTATCTTTGATGAGTTACTGGGTTGTCTCATTTTGGAGTTCTACTTTTTTTCACTCATTAATATAGAAAATATATTAGCAAAGTGCACCTTAAAAGCACACTATATGCACCCAAATCCCCATTCACGTAACTACAGGAGACAAACAGCTTAAATACGGTATGATTTAAAATAATAGGCAATAAGAAGTACTTTATCAGTAGAATCCTATTTTAAAAATTAAATTTGTCCTACAGTAAATTAACATAAAAATTAGCAATTTTGCGCTGTCAGTCAGTTTCTTTGACCCACCTAAAAAAGGAGATTTTAATATTTTGTTAATGAGAGATCACTGACATTATTGATAAGCAACTGAGGCATTGTGTCCATCATCTTGCTGACAGTTGCCTGCACAAAAAGAAATTAGGCATGCTCAGTGTGCAGGCGATTGCATGCAAGACAGTTGACCCAATACAGCAGGGGCTTAAAGGTACATGCAAGTGAGCTGGATTATGAATGCATCTGATAGAGGAGAATTAGTAGTGTATAAAAAAATATTTGCATGAAAAATACCAAAATAAACATTTAAACAGTTACCCTAAAGTTTGCTGAATTTCTTGCATTTGCAAACAGTTTTCTATCAATGTTGACACACCCTGAAAATCCCAGGGAAAATTAGCATACATAATACATTGTATCTTTTTGGTCTGTGAATTGAGCTGCAGCTTTCCTTTAGATTTCTGTAATACCCAGAACAAGGTCTGTGTCCCTTCATTCACTGATTGTTTTATCTACATCCCAGGTGACACTTCCCCCAGCCCCAGGGATTTTGTCCCTGTAACCCCCCCAGCCCCAGTGATTTACCCCATCACCTCCACCAGCCCCAGTAAATTGCCAGTGAATTGCCCCATCATCTCTCCCAGCCCAGTGAATTGCCCCTGAGATCTCTCTTAGCCCCACCAAATTGCCCCATTACTTCCCCCAGCCCCAGTGAATTGCCCCTGATCTCTCCCAGCCCCAGTGAATTGCATGCACTTACTCACACAGGACCATACTCATTCGCCTAAAAGACAAATTAGAAGAGGAAGAAGAAGCTGAAATGTTTGATTTCAGTACAATTAAAATTTGTCAGAATTTATCAAGGAGAGGGTGTATGTCTAAAGAACAATCGTGTAACCGTTCAAGCATTTTTACTTGAATGTCGATTTATGGTCCTTTTAAGGACCTAGCGTAGAAGCCTCATCAAGCTTTCTGCATACAGCATTCAGTTGATTAAATATTTGTTATTACCTATCATTTTAAATTTTACCACATTTGGAACCTCCACTGTGTCTTTTATAACCACAATTTGATGTTAAAATTATACTGCAATTTATGCGCAATATAATAAAACTAAAATGATGGCAATAAAATTTGAAGCCATGGCAATGCTGTTTGCCACACAATGTAAGGCTTTTGCTCCTCTGAGGACCTTTGGCGCTCATTCCGAACCTCTCCCCTCGTGTACTTCAAGTTTCCTCCTTTGCAATGATCACCTTCTTCGCTCATCGCGAAGACAGATATATAAGTACAGTGTAAAATATAAAAAAATGTATTACAGTGAATTAATAAATTAATATGAATTAATACATAAATATACTTTACCTATTTATATTTAATATGCAGCAATCAATATCCTGAAGCGCTAACAATCTCTTTGGATTTTCCTGCATCAAAAAATTTACAGTTGGACTGTTGCGCGAGGCCAAACCGTTTGTGTAGGCATGTAAAGCGCCATTTTAGAATCGAAATGTTATTCTTTACAAGTTAGTGTTTTAAAATAGTGGCTACTTGGCTTGCAAGCATTTTCCGTCCGTGGTAATGGTATATTTTGCATCTCCTACATTCCTGGCTAACTCGTACATACCTTGCGGTGATTTCCGCTCCTCTGTCTCCTTTAGCCTTGTTTTCATTTTTTTCTCACTTGGATGATTTTCGAGTGCCGAAACTCAGCAAATTTGGCTTAAATTTGTGTTCAACCTGACTTCCAGGCGTCCTGGCATTCCACCCCGTGCTGTGTGTGAGTGTGTTTTTATTTTTTTCGTTTTTTTCGTTTTTTATTTCCGCTGTTTGGCCGTTAAATTAGGATTTTTGCAAGGTCGGTTTTTGAGCCCCCGAGATTCTGAGGTAATTTCTGGCTAACTCATATGTGCCTGGCATTGATTTGCGTGTTTCGGTCTCCTTTAGCCTAGTTTTCATTTTTTTTTCTCGCTTAGCCGATTTTCGAGTCCCGAAACTCAGCAAATTCTGCTTAAATTCTAGTTCAACCTTACTCCCAGATGTCCTGGCGTTCCCCCCGTGCCGTGTGAGTGTTTTTTCATTTAAAAAAATATATATTTTGTAAAGTTGTATTTTTGCGAGTCAGATTTCTTTTTTCTAAGTCCCGCTTTCCTCAACTGCTTGCAGCCTAAGTAAGTCCTGCGCTTCTTAACTGCTTGCAGGCTAAGTCCCTCAACGGCTCACCTCGCTTTGCGCCTTTGATGCTCATTTCAGTCTAATTCCTGTGTGATTCAATGTCTCAACTGCTCGCCTCGCTTCGCAAGGCTTGCAGGACGATGAGCGCCTTTTTGCTCAGAGCTCGGAAGGCTTCTATGCGTTAGCTGTTCGCCTTGCAAAAGTAACGACAAATCGCAGTTTGACAACTATGTTTATTTATAATTATATGTGACAGTACTGAGAATTGTTGAAACTAGGACATTTATGTAGCACATACTTAAGAAAAGTTAAATATATTTAGACCAGTATATATATAAGTATACCAACATAATGTATATAACATTAAGCTTCAGATATTTACAATAAAAAAGCAAACTCATTATTAGACTGAGACATACAGGACTGGCTATGTTACATCACATTCCCCATGGGTCTAATGTATACAAATCAAATCAAATCATAAATTATTCCACCCTGTTGTGGGATTTATGCACAGTTTCTTTTAATAAAATATGCAAATATTTCTCAGTAAATTGATTTCCCAGATTCAGTTCTCTTATCTACATATTCATTATTTATGTGATTACACTCCCATTCTTTCATAGAAGAAAAAATAAAAGGGTACAAGGGGTGTATTCTTATATGAAGAAGCAAAGAGATGGATTTGGCCTTTGCTAGCGATCTGATGCCTTAGGCCCTCATTCAATTGCAATTTGGCCAATTGAATAGGGGTCTAAATAAGCACATAACATATTTTTTTAAAGAAGTTTTTACTTAGGGCCTCATTCAATTGCGATTTGGCCAATTGAATAGGGCTCTAAATAAGCACATAGCATATTTTTTTTAAAGAAGTTTTTAGTTATTAAAGACCTTGCTTTTGGATAGAAGTTCACTTACTAAAAACTTATTTACAAAATATATGCTATGTGCTTATTTGGAGCCTTATTCAATTGGCAAAATCGCAATTGAATGAGGCCCTTAGTAAGCATCTATCGAAAAGCAAGGTTTTCAATAACTAAAAACTTATTTAAAAAATATATGTTATGTGCTTATTTAAAGCCCTATTCAATTGACCAAATCACAATTGAATGAGGGCCTTAGAGTTTATAAGGCGATGTTACGCCATGTAATTATATGCACTGGTAGTAATAACTGGAGGGAGACCCAGCCCATATCTTCTCTTATCCATCTTAATGATAGGTACATATAGAGCGGGAAAACTGCATACATAGTTATTTAAATCAAATAGATGATAAAAAATGTACTTTTAAAATGTGTAGTATATAAGAGAGAACACATATCATCCACCACTTGTAATTTTCTACTGGAGTTGTTAATAGAACAAAAGACAGCATACAAAATCCCAAATAGTGTAGTACTGTATATTTATTAAATTATGAATAAAAACATTGGCCAGAAATGGCACTCGCATTCAATGACCTCATATTTAGTGGTATGTGGATGCCATGGATACGATTACCCACAGGTTCAAGCAGTCCACTGCTTCATAAGCAGATCCCAGTGCTTGCATCTAATGAAGAGGTAGAAGTACAGTGAAGACACATTAGGCCATGCCCATAGAGTCCTCCATACTTGGCAGTCTTTTCACTGTTGGAGTCAGTCCCGAATTTCACTTGAGGCGCTAACAGATCCAAGCACTGCAATAACTACTCACTTGTGCAAGCAAATAATCAGAAAAAATGGCGGCTCCCACACAGTATAATTGCATGCAATATAATAAATTAAGGGCTGTATAATTGTATTTTTTAAAAGCATGTTTTCAAAGGAGCATACTTAAAAAAGGACAACCGCATTCCTTTGAGGTCAAGTTTATATATATATTTTTTTATTAAAGAGCACTCTTAGAAAATATTATGGCCCCTATTCAATTGCAAACCCGCAGTTTACAATAAATAGGCAATATGTCTGCGGGCTTGAGATTGGTACAATTACAGAGCGATTCAATTGAACAAGCCCGCAATGTACGGTCCGAAAGCAAAAAACGTAAACCATGCAATCATAAGTAGCATTTCAGAGCGTGATCATGATCAATTAAGCAAGGCCGTAACTACCGATTTCGAAACAGCCAATAGCTAATGAGACCTTCATCATGGCATCATTAAAACATGGAGGTTACACATCAAGCAATTAGCGTTTAGAGGTCCAATATGCGATCAGACTCGCAATCTGGCAATGTACAAAATATTAGAAATTAATGGTACTGTTAGTCCATGTGGGTGGCCTGATATGTATTAACTCCTTGATTCCCGAGATTGATATGACACCAAAATAAAACATACAAGAAATGAATGTTTGATTGCATTAATTATAATGTCTTTCATCGCTTTCCACGTCTTTAAAAGTGCAATACTGATTTTTTTATTTTTTTTTGCATTTACAGGGCTATCTGGTACCCGTAGGATTTTCTTCTACATTTGCCATTTACGGGTGTGAAAACATTTTGGGGGCTTGAGGAGTTGTAGCAATTGAATAACAATTTGCGATTTTGGTGATTGTAACTTTTGAGGGCTTGAAAGATCAACGACTTCAATGGGCTGTAAGTTATGATTTTGACAACCACAGTGATTTTCAGCCTGTAACCCGTAAATCGTTTGCTGCTTGCTAAAAGACGCCAATTGAATAGCAAATTCGTTTATGGGCTACATTACAGGCTCCAGTAAATTACAATTGCTCAATTGAATAGGGGCCCATATATATATATATATATATATATATATATATATATATATAAAAGGTACGGAACTTGACTAGATTGCTCCATGCTCCTGGAGAGCGGAAGCCGCCATTATGAAATCCATTTCTGTTACTGACACTTAAAATGTTGAACTGATTGGGCCAAACGTTCAAGAGCTTCATCAGCTCACATCACCAAATATATAGATTTTTTAAAAGAAATAAAAGGCGAGTGCTAAAACCTTTACACATATGAGTGAACTAAGAGTGAAAAGTGTGCTATTTAATTTATGTTATTCATTAGAATAGTTATAGGAAACCTACAATATGTTTAAATTCTTTAGCTGTACATATCCACATGGTAACATCGCTATGCAAGAGAGATTAAAGGAGATTGAAGCAATAAATAGATGGGGGCTTTGAAGAACATTCTAGAGGTTGTATGGCAAGTCTCCAAGGGCCACAAACAGCCCCTGAACCACACGATGCCCATAACTAGTATAAGGAGATGATGGATGTAAAAGTGGTCCAGTTAGCAAGCTAGATCTACTGGAGAAGGTGTCATGATGGCAAAAATAGCAACTGGAATTATAATCTCAGTAGTGTGTCCTATTGTAGATATTAAGGGTTTATTAATATTTTTTCTTAGAAAGCAGAGGGATTACTATATTATCAAATACCTCTTTTATCCTCCTAGTTATAGAGAGTTGGTCACTACTGTGAGCCGAAGACTAGCTCTTATTAACATAAGTTCACTTCTATATATAATATTATCTCAGTAAATTTGGTATGTTTTTTGTAAAAATTGCATTCTATTACCTACAGTTTTACACCACATGTAAGTAAGAGTGTTAAAGAAGGTTTATAGGCTTATTAGTAACATACAATATCATATATATTTCAACTTCGGCTTGCACGCGGGTAGTCACTCTTGGTGTCTAATTGTGTAATGCACAATGGCAGCCTCATTAATCACATGTATACTTAAAAGAAGCATACAGGGAATATCACCTTAAAGCATTACTGTGCATATTAAAATAATAGCTTCCAATCTAATTTTAGCACTCAAGACACAACAGGGTCATGAGTGTTAACCCAGGGAATTTAACAAGTTTTCCTAATGCATAGGTAAGTGATTTAAAAGTACAATGCAGCTTACAAACGTGGTATATAGAACTGGTATGTATTTTCTCTATTTTAAAATACTTGGAAAAAATATTAAAATTCAAATGTCCTTGAGGAAACTATCCACGTATCATGCATTTGAATTCATTAATTAAGGATACATATTTGTCTTAAAACAAAAATGTTGGTTAATGCATAAACATTCAATAATAATAGTATTGTATTTCATGCAGACATAATGGCAGAATTCTTATATACTAAATATTATCATAGCAGCATATTGACCATTTTATTGGTTCTTTAATAGACCACTGTAGTTCGGAAAACATCTTCACATTTGTGGAGTATGTCAAAAATGAACAACATTAGTAACTATGAGCCTCATTCAAGGCTTTCGGGAGATCCTGGCTCGGAAATGGAGTCCGCAAGTTTCTTTGCTATTCAATTGGCATCATTTTGTGGGCTTCGACCAATTACGGGCTCTGTGCTGCGATTCATTGCGATCCATTGCAATTTGTAAAATCTCAAGTTAATGCCCTCCAAGCCTTTGATCTTTCACGGCCGCAAGAGTTCTGAATGCTAAAATCGCAAATCACTATTCAATTGCTCTGATTCCCCCTCGCTAACCACTCCATCAAGCCCGCAAATGTCAAAAGTCCAACCACAACTTACTGGTACCAAGGAGGTCTCACAAAGGGCTTAATGACATGTACGGATCACTGTAAATGCACATATAAACACTCTACTGTACTTTTATTAAAAGGGAAAGTGATGTCATTATAGACACCTTTTCATTCACACTTCCCCCACACACATGTTTAGCTGACCCTTTATGCACTGGACAGGAAAGACAATACCCATGTCAGCCTCTGTAAACTAGCAGATTCTGTTAAAATGTGTATTTTCTCTAACAAATGCTTTTATGCTCATAGCTGAGATAGCTGCTAGTATTTCCAAAATGAAAGTAGTCTTTTAACTAAAGATAGTTTAAAGCAACTAAATCAGAGCTTATATATAAGAGGCATAGCAACTGTAAATGTAGATATTGTGCATATATTTATATGGGACATTGGTTGCTCTTACATGAAAGCACATACACATGGAAGTTTAAGTATAGGTGTAAAAGTTATAGCACTTGTCTTTTATTGTTAAAAACATGTTATTAACTGTTTTAGAGCAAATAAAAAAAAACTTGGCTGCAACTGTTTGCAGCTCCAGGTATAGTTTGAGTCAATCAGATTACATCATTCAAACTTCTGTATGTCAACATCATATGTTCAAACATGTAACAGTGATTGGTAAACTATGTACATTGAAAAATTAGTAATTTCATATTTAATATACTCGATTTGTGTTTTTTATATTAAAAAATATATTTTGGTGGAACTAAGTGCAGGAAACTATCCAGCATTGTAGGAGAGTATATTTTACACTAGCTACTTGCCTGTCAAAAAATGACAGCAATAAAATGTTAAGCCAGGCAATGCTGTTTGCCACACAATGTGAGGCTATGGCCCCTCTGAGCACCTTCAGAGCTCATTGCGAGCCTCTCCCCCTGTGTACTTTGCAGGCCTTGTGATGAGCGGCTTTGCGGCTCATTGACGATTTTGTCAAGCCGCAACTTTCCTGCTTTGTAATGATCACCTTTCGGCACTCATTCAAGCCTCTACCCCCTGTGTAGTTTAGGGGCACGTGATGAGCGTTACTGCCTTGGGTTACGTGTTACTGGCTTTGGTTAAATGTTACTGGCTTGTGTTAAGTGTTACTGGCTTGGGGCTCTTTTTTACTGCCTTCGGCCTTTTTTTCATCCTGTTCCATTTTTTCGGCTGCCATTTTTTCTCTCGCTTCGGCAATTCTCAATCTTGCAAAGACATCAAATATGCCTCAAATTAACTTGCAACCTCACTCACAGGCTCCCTGACTCTCCTCTTGTGCTGTGTGTGAGTGTGTAAGTTATTTTGAGGCATATTTTTTTTTTTTTGCTGTTCTTTCCAGTTCTCTGGTTCCGCAGTTAAATTTGTAATTTAGTGCAGCCCAGCAACTGCAGGCCTCGGCTTACGAGGGCCGTAGATACATTTATGGATTTGGTCCAAAGGCGCTCATTGCAGCCTAATTCCTACGAGCCTCGCGATGAGCACTTTTGGCGCTCATCATTGGGCCTGCAACTGCGGCCTTCGCTTCTATATATGTGACTAGAATATTGTCTGTCAAAAAATGACGGCAATGAAATTGTAAGTGAGCTAATGCTGTTTGGTGTATGGTAATCAAATAAAAAATACATTAATAAATTAATATACTTTACCTATTTTGAAGTAATATATACAGGAAGCATTGTGCAGAAGAGCTGGCAATCTGTTTTCATGTTGCTGCAGCATACAATGTGTGTTTTCAGCGCTGTGGAGCTGCTGTGTACGTGTCAGCAATGTGTGCAGTGTGTAGTGTAAATAGTGTGCGTGCGCGAGGGTAGCTGTGTACTTGTAAAATGGTGCCTAATGTGTGGTACGTGGATGTGGCTGATTTTGCGTCCTTGTTCTTGGATCGCGTCCGTCTTTTTCGGGAAAATCTGTATGTGTTTGGTGGTGTTTTGCGTCTTTAGGGTCCTGTAGCTTAGTTTTCGTTTTTTTTCGGTGGCCATTTTTTCTCTCGCTTAGGTGATTTTGGGGTGTCTAAACTCTTGTATTTCGACTTAAATTGAGGTGTAACTTCATTTGCAGAGGTCCTGGGTTCCCCCTCTTGCTTTTTATGTATTTATTGTGTGTATTTATTGTGTTTTTAATGTTTTCATGTGCGCAGGTTTCGGGCGGTAAGGTCGTATTTTTGCAAGGTCGTAATGTTTTTTTTTCTAAGTCCTGCGTCTCGTATTTGTTTGTCATAAGTCCGTAAATGTTGTGAGATCCGCAGTTGCTGGCAAGCAGTGCCTTTGGCGCTCCATGCCAGCAACTGAGGCCCTCGATTTGCGAGGGCCACAGGCTCGCTACGCGAGCCCGCAGTGTTAGCAACAACCCTCATGCTCACAACTATATATGTGATTGAAGTGTTTAAAAGTATTATAATTATGTGGAGTGCTGCTCATAATGTGCCCTCTCTCTGTCTGACTTGTGGAGCTGAGGTAGCTTTGACCAAAATATAACCAATATAATGAAAAAATATAGTGTGCGCTCTCTGTTTTTCTACAGTTGGGTTAAAGGGACTCTGGGACTCTGGCACCCCAAAATCATGTTGATGTTTTTAAATTATTCTCAAAGAGCAAGCAAAATTAACTATACATTGTATTAGCCATTTTTTATTAATAATTCCTTAGAGATTTAGCATGGTTTTTGCAATTTTAGGTCAACAAGCAGCTCCTGACCTTTATGTGGTGCCAAAACAATGTTCCCAATGTTAACATGCATTTAGATTCCATCCTCTATCCTTTATAAAGCACTCTGAGCTGCAAACTAGCATAATAAGTCACACATTAGCACAAATTAGCAGCTTAAACAATACAGAATATCACATTAATGATTTACTGTAATACCCTTTATGAAGCCAGCGTGTTATTGTGTGAGAGAGTCTCTTTAAACTGTACTCCATGTTTTTCAGCATAATGGTAACTCTATGTAATTGGCAACTCCATTGATTTGTATGGAGAAGATGCAAGAAGTCGTTTACTTAACCTAGAAAGAAAAGCACAAAACAAGAGTGTTTGTTTTACCTCATCATTATCTATTAGGTTTCTATCATGACGACAGATCTATTGTTTTCTTTGCTAGCATGATATATTTAATAAGAAGTGCAAGAACTTTTGGAAATGTATCTGCTTTTAAAGTTTGTTAATGTTACTCGCAGAGCATGATCTGTACGTCTTCCAGCTAAGCTAACAGCCTATCCCTCCGCTCCTTGGGATTTCTAGTGAATTAATAATGTCAGTGATGAATATTCAAAAGTAGGCAGCTATTGTGCCTCCAAGCAGATAATTAATTATTCATTATACATTTTATTCTCTGAATTAAAAAGCACAGTGCGCTCTGGGAAATAAAGCATACTTCACTACAGGGGAAAGGAATGTTACACTATCCCTTTAAGGATTATTAGTCTGTATTTATGGTTGCTGAGCAACATAAATGCTTGGCAATTAGATCATGGGTTGTCCCTGAAGACTGATGAGATAATAAGCAGTAGTCAAGTATTAAGTTGACCTAGTAAAAGTCCCAAATGACTAAACCTGTGCAGGATGGCAGCTGGTGTCTTTAAATGAAACTTTTATATTAACATGTGTGGTTAAAATTCCGTTTATGCAAAATTTGGAGACCTAGGATGAATAATATAATATACATCAAAGAAACTTACATGGATAGTACAGAGACAAGATGAGATGTAAGGGACCAGACGTTGTATGTACAGACTGGAGCTTCTGTTCCCAACACAAACAGTAATGCACAGTTAGCCCCTTTAATATATGCATTGAATGACCATTATGGTCCAATTGTTTACTATACAGTCTTTTGAAGTACTAAACTTGATAATGAGCAAAAGTAAAACAAAATAAACATACAGCCTCATTCAATTCAGGGCTGTAACTCCATCGCAAGTAGCCGATATTCTGCTATTGAGTTGCGGGCTCCAGTAGGTCTACTTTTACTCTACTGTTCAATTGGACCGGGCCCGTAAGTTAGTCGATTTGCAGCCGTGAAAGATCAAAGGCTTGCACGGAAGTAACTTGCGATTTTACGAATCTCAATGGATCGCAGCTCGCAGAAAGTTACCCTATCAGAGGCCGCAAACAGAAGGCATTTGAATAGCAAAGGACCTGTGACCTCCACTTGCGAGCAATTACAGGCTCACAGCCGTAACACGCATACTATGAACCTGTATGTAGCATTTCAGGGCATGATCATGATCAATTAAGTAAGTCCGTAAGCAAGTCCATGACGTCAGTAAAACATGGAGTTTAGACTACAATTAATTTGTGTTTAGAAGTACGATTTGCGATCAAACTCGCTCCAGAAATGTAGAAATTAATAAAAGTTAATATCTGTTCTAGTCCATGTGGGTGGCCTGATATGTATTAACCCCTTGATTCCCATGATCAATTAAACACGGAAAAAAAACGGAATTTTTTTTTTTTTTATTGCAGATTTGCGAGCTTGAGACTGTTGTTCAGTTAATTCTAATGCCATTCAATGCTTTCCCAGTATTTGAAAGTACAGTAGTGTGTGTTTATTTGCTTTTGCAGGTGTTTAACCCACTTGCGAGTCCTATATAGTACTTGTAGGATTTTTTTTATACATTTGCCATTTATGGGTTTGAAGGCAATTGCGGGCTTTTTGAATTGTTGCAATTAAATATGGATTTTGCATCTTTAGCACTGGTAACATTTGCGGGCTGGAAACATCAAACAAGGAGATAGGACGAGGTTACGTTTTTGAGAACTGCAGTGAATTGCAATTTGGAAAATTAAATAGGGGCCTGTATGTGTAGAATGTTTGATCTTGCTGGACTTCAGCACTTCAAGCTAGCTTGGAATCCGGGTACATGTACTTTTCTCCGGAATAGTGTAGAGAGGGGCGGGGGTTTATTTATTATATCATTGGATCTTATAGTATTTGGCACTAAGGTTTACTGCAGCCCCTGCTCCTGTAGAAATAAAAAACTCCCCTCTCATACGACCTTCAATAAAGTATCATGAATGCCCCCAGAGATTAGCAGAGACATCAACATTTTTTTTCTAATTAAAAAATAGCTATATGACATTTTATTGTCTGATAATTCTCTTACGCAGACTATTTTTTTTTTACATACATATGTATTTAACATTGCAGTTTCGTGAACAAGTGTAAATCTGGGCCTTTTAAGCCAGTTTAATTCGCACCACTCTTCTATATTTGGTGCTTCATATATATTAAGATTTTAAAGCCCCTCCATGTCATGGAAAGGAGTTTATATAGATAGATAGGAGGTGGGGTTAGTGTAGGGCTGTGTAGTGTTGGTGCAGCACTACTATGAAGAATACTGAGCTGAAGGCTCAGTGTCTCTTCCAGAGGTCTGCACGGAGACTTAAAGCTTAGGGACAGTGCGGGAACAGGCTGGGAACGTGTTAGCTAGTTTATTGCTAGTTTTGTGGAGGGTGTGATTTGGATGGATATATACCGTAGTTAGCACAAAAAAGCTCCCACAGTTGTGTGAAAGGCATTTTGCGCAGCTACATATCTGATTAGCATAAGGCTCATATTGAGCTTAACTGGAGAAAAAGCTAGAAACTTTCAGGTCTGAAGGAACCATATGTATAAAAGCTACATGTAAATGCTTATATACTCTTTTCAATGCATATACATACACCATTTCAGCTTTTTTTGCAGTCAGTATTTCTGGAAAATCCATAGAAAAAGCTGCATTTTTTGTTGCAGCAAACATTATATGGAGTTTGCACAGCTTTTAATGTTTCCAAAACCTGCACATTTCAGGCAGCAGTGAGGGAGGACAGCTGGATGAATAACTTTGTTATATAAAACTCATAAAACACTGAGATATCCATCAACTCTGATGCAGAGAAGCATTGACAAAATCCATGTTACTTTAATCCTTCTCCAGGATCATAATTATGGGACATGTATTTCAGTATTGAAATCCCTCATATGTTGTTACTATTTACCTGTGGGAGTTTTATTATGAATTTGATCTAGGTGAACTAGCAAATCTCGGCTCATTATATATTTACATGGATAAGACAAGAGAAGGTTGAGTTAACTGATGCTGTATGTCATACATATGTACTTGTCAGGATGCTAAACAATACACAGGTCACCTTGTTTAGAATCAAAGTCTTAAAAGATGAGTAGTGTATATGTATAATTTAGATGTTTTACATGTTAATAACTTTTTGCTTTTGATTTGAATTCCCGCTTATCCAACACTCCACCATGACTCCATTACAAGACATGGCTGCACCAGAGAAGAGTCTTAATCATTTGACTGAGATGTGAGCAAGGCTCTTCCCTTTGCTGCAGCATCTCACCATCAAGAAGGGTCAGTAAAGTCATTGTCTTGTAGATTATAATATCTCAGTGTAGATTACAGTGGCTTCATGGAGATTGTAAATGTTGTTCAGGAATGCAGATGTGGACTCCTAGCTAATCATTCACACAGAGGTATATATATATATATATATATATATATATATATATATATATATATATATATATATATATATATATACACAGTGCATATATATATATATATATATATATATATATCACATATTATAATTGTCTAACTACGATTCGTCGTCACGCTGCGTTGCGTAGTGCGTACGACTTAGCGATGAGCACCGCAGGCGCTCATCACCTG
>CM050168.1:183057719-183145219 GCA_027410445.1 Discoglossus pictus | reverse complement strand
CAAATGGAAAGAACTTGGCACTACAGCAAACCTGCCAAGAGATGGCTGCCCACCAAAACTCACGGACCGAGCAAGGAGGGCATTAATCAGAGAGGCAGCACAGAGACCTAAGATAACCCTGGAGGAGCTGCAGAGTTCCACAGCAGAGACTGGAGTATCTGTACATAGGACGACAATAAGCCATACGCTCCATAGAGTTGGGCTTTATGGCAGAGTGGCCAGGAGAAAGCCATTACTTTCAACAAAAACAAAATGGCATGCTTTGAGTTTGCGAACAGTCATGTGGGAGACTTCAAAACTGTATGGAGGAAGGTGCTCTAGTCTGATGAGACTAAAATCGAACTTTTCATCCATCAAAGAAAACGCTATGTCTGGTGCAAACCCAACACATCACCCAAAGAATCCCCACAGTGAAACATGGTGATGGCAGCATCATACTGTGGGTATGTTTTTCAGCAGCCTGGACTGGGAAACTGGTCAGAGTTGAGGGAAGGATGAATGGTGCTAAATACAGGGATATTCTTGAGCAAAACCTGTACCACTCTGTGCGTGATTTGAGGCTAGGACGGAGGTTCACCTTCCAGCAGGACAATGACCCCAAACACACTGCTAAAGCAACACTTGAGTGGTTTAAGGGGAAACATGTAAATGTGTTGGAATGGCCTAGTCAAAGCCCAGACCTCAATCCAATAGAAAATCTGTGGTCAGACTTAAAGATTGCTGTTCACAAGCGCAAACCATCCAACTTGAAGGAGCTGGAGCAGTTTTGCAAGGAGCAATTGGCACAAATCCCAGTGGTAAGATGTGGCAAGCTCATAGAGACTTATCCAAAGCGACTTGGAGCTGTGATTGCCGCAAAAGGTGGCTCTACAAAGTATAGTGAATAGTTATGCACATTGACTTTTTCTGTTATTTTGTCCTATTTGTTGTTTGCTTCACAATAAAAAAAAATAAAAAAAACATCTTCAAAGTTGTGGGCATGTTCTTTAAATTAAATGATGCAAATCCTCAAACA
This sequence comes from Discoglossus pictus, assembly GCA_027410445.1. Taxonomy (NCBI): domain Eukaryota; kingdom Metazoa; phylum Chordata; class Amphibia; order Anura; family Alytidae; genus Discoglossus; species Discoglossus pictus. The sequence goes on along the minus strand of CM050168.1, from coordinate 183,144,204 downwards.
ATCCATGTTAATTCCAGGTTGTTATGCAACAACACGAAAAATGCCAAGGGGGTGAATACTTTTCCAAGGCACTGTACACTTCTGCTACCACCGTAATTGTCAGTGAACAGAAGGATTGCCCAGTATTTTTTTAATCTGACTGCAATGTTGCTTCACTTTGTCTAGATCTCCTATCTACAACTGATGACTAGAGTCTTAGAAGTTCCTTCTCATTGCATTCTGAACTAATTTGCAAATTCTCAAGGGGACTGTTCTGCTATGTCAAAAGTTAGCATAATTGCTGTGGTCAAGCCATAATATACCTACATCAAAGGTTGTGATCTGCAGAGCTTTATATGGGTGGCCCACTTTATAGCTAGGATTGCAAACAATATTAAGAACAGTCTTAGGAAAAGCAAATTGTTTGCAAAGTGCACATGTTATGTTCCAATAAAGCACAGTCCATTATAATAGTCAGAAAAAAATACCAGGCACATCTGTCAGCCACTGCCCCTCTGAACTCCATCAAGCTTGTGTTCATTGCTTCAATTACCGCATCTGTCCATCTCTGTCTTTACTGCCCCTTCTTTGTCTGCCTTTAATCTATCCCAACATCAGAGTCTTCTCATGATATGGCCAAATGTTTGAATTCCAGCCTCATAATCAAACCTTGCAGTGAACAGTTTGTCTTGATTTCCTGAAGTATTGATTTATTGGATCTTCTTGCAGTCTAAGGGTCTCTAAGTAATTTTCTCCAACACAGCAATTCAAAGGCATCAATTCTATGGTGCTCAGACTTCTTTATGGTCCAGCTCTCACATCTGTATGTTACTACTGGGAATACCATAGTTCGAGTTCGAACTATGCAGACCTTTGTTGATCTTATAAAAATTAAAGATATTACTAGCTTGTCCAGACTTGCCATAGCTTTCCTCCTCGGAAGCAAACGTCTTTTAATTTCATGACTACAGTCTCCATCTGCAGAAATCTTTGACCCCAGGAAATTAAAATCTGTCACTGCCTCCACTTCTTCCCCATCTACTTGCCAGGAACTGACAAAGACATTTTTTGTGTCTTCATCTTTTTAACGTTGAACAGCAGGCCAGCTTTTCCACTCTCTTCTTTCATCTTAATCAATATGTCCTTTAGCTCCTTCTCACTGTCAGCCATCAGAGTAGTATCATCTGAGTATCTGAGGTTGTTGATATTTCACCCAGCATTACCAGCACCATATCCTGGCCAATTGTTAAATGATCCATTTGAACATAGTTTGGGAGCCATTGATCTAGATGTTTTTAAACCTGTATGGATGCTTTAAAGAACAGTAGATCACTTAAAATGTTTTCATTTCACATGATTGTTGACCTATTTCTTCATAGAATATAACCAAGTGGGACTGCACCTTTAATTTGTTCAGTGCATTTGTTGTGTACTTTCATGTGTCATCTTGTACTTACTTCAAAGGTGTCCAACACTGATAAGTTCAATATATGTAGCAGATGATGCTGGAGGAAGTCTACGCATCAGTACATTTTCTAGTAAAATAACAGTAATTACATGTTTCTGTCATATATTAAGGGATGTTTAAAAGAAAATAGGGATTATGTACAGGGAAGTAACACTTGACAGCTTTTAATGTGTTTGAGAATAATTCAACACTTCAACTATATCCTGCAGAGTGATGTATCAAAGGCCTCAGTCTCATCACAGGTATTCACAGCAAAAAACAAGGTCTGTATTTCTAAAACAACGTACACAATCCTGAGAGATACCCATGACACTTATGGCACAAACACCAAACAAGTTTAAAAGGGCACGGGACCCCCAACTCAGGGCTTGATCACATTAACTGCTAGGGTAGCCACACAATGCAAATACGCTTTTCCCTAAATGTGCTTCTCATTGCATCATTGTACTAGATTAGTGGTCTTAACATTTTTGATCTGAGGAACAGCTGCTCACCTACCAATGCTAATGGGAACCAACTTTTAGATCCAAAACATTTGAACAGGCTAATGTGGCACACAAAATGTTCAGTTAGTTTTGCATTTATTCACATGACTCACATTGTTTATCTGGAAACCATGAGATATGCACTCTTTTATCCTGGTAGTGGTGACTTGTTTCCATTTACTCTGTTCTGTGAGCTTGATTGACCATGCTTCATCTGATGCCAGCAGTGATTTCAATGTTTTTTGTGGCATTGACTATTGTAAATTTACAAAACTATTAAAGAACACCTATATTGTGGCTTCCAGACAAATACTGTGAGCAAGGTGCAGGGAGGGTGGAGACAGACCCAGCACCTCAGTCATGTAAGAATAATTTTAAAACCATTTTAATTACGGATGGATTTGCTTAACTAACAAGTGGTTAACTAGATACAACAATTTATCTGGCATTAACACTGACCTGAAATTTCTCACAATATCAACTGAGCTATTGAAAAATGAAGACTCCATTAACCCATAAAACAAGCTCATTGCCCAAGGAGGCAATCAGGTCATTTTTATGTGTATATAAATTATAAAGCTGCAAATGTTAAAAATCTCCCCATCAGCATTATTGGTGGTAAATAGAGCCCTTTTAAATTTACTGAATCGCAATTTAATAAGGCTGATAATGTCCAAGGACTTTAACCCATCTCTGTGAGCTTCCTAAGGACACCACAAAGCTTGCTTGACACAGATTCTTTTGTAATAATGTAACTATATGTTACACAGTACGGAAAAACAGGATTCCATGGAACACAATTCGGGGGAAAAACAAACTGAATGCAGCAGGGTTTTCGGCATCATAACTTTCTGCCCTGCTCCCACCTTCCCCTCATGCATTAGTGGATCTGGGCCCCAATGTTTATTTTTAGAAGCAGTAGGCAAAAGTTGCCATTTTTGTGTCTAACTGCACTGAAAATAAAATACACTTGGCTGCTCTACTTAAAACAGAAGCTAAAACTGATTCATTAAAACTGCTCATTTTTCCTGCAGGCTACAGACAAGGCACAGCATTTAATATGAAGGAAAGTTATGCTGAATTCCTTCAGGATTATTGGAAGGCTGAATGCATTGGAAGCAATGGTAAGCCCTGTGGGGATGCATATGCCCTCTTTTAAAAACTTTTTCTTGGAAAGCTAACTTCTTGTTCAGCTTCTGTTTAGGAGAAAAGTTGGAATGAGATCCAAAAATTACAGTCTGTTCTTAGTGAGAGAAAAGAAAATGTCATAATTAATGTTTATTAATGTATATAGCTCATTACTGTGTTTGTTGCATGTCATAAGCATGCTCTAACATTACAGTGTAGAATCCAAGCAGTTACTTATTGTAATTGTAGATTCAGCTTAATTACATATCAAATCTAAACGAAAAATAGAGGTTGTATTATTTTTTCATATTCTAAAAAGATGTTGCCTCATTTCAAATGTAGTTCTTCAAAAGAGTATATTATAAATGTATTATTGCATTGGCCCTTTATTGTAAACAATAAAGTTATGTATTTGTATATTACTGACAATTACCGTATTGATCCGAATATAAGCCGCACCCATAAAGTTCAAGGGGAAAAATAGAAAAAAGATAGTACTCACATATAAGCCGCACCCGTAAAATTGGAGAGAAAAAGACTCTCAAAGTGATCAGCCCTTGCAAGAAACAGGCTTTCTAATTAGCAATGTAGCTTTTTTTGCAGGTTACAGGCTTTACAGGATGTTAGAATCACTAAAACCGTAAATCGCTATACAATACCACAGTCTCAAGCACAAAAATCGGCACCCTTAACTCGCAATCCCGCAAATCGGCAGTAATTTTGCGTTCGCGACCAGAAGCCGCACACGTAACAAGCAAAGTTTGCAAATCGGCAATGATTTTTTTTTTTTACGGTTGCGAATATAAGCCACACCCGTAACTCGCAAGCTCAAAAATCGGGAAAAAGGTGCAGCTTATATTCGGACCAATACAGTAAATTAAAGTATGTTCCTGGAAATATTTAAAGGGCAACTGATATCCTGTATTTATCATGTGCTCTTTTAAAGAACAAGGCCCCTATTAAATTGCTACAATTTTAGAAATTGTAGCCCTTAAAGGAGCCTGCATGAGTTACGGCTATAAAATTGGCCTCTTTCAGCTACCCGCAAACGATATGCGGGTTACAGGCAGAAAAACACTACGGGACGTCAAAATCTGAACTCCGCCCCAGCTAAGCCTTTGATCTGTCAAGCCTGCAAAATGTTACAATCACAAATCGCTATTAAATGGCAAATGGACCAAAAATCCTACGGGAACTAGAGAGGACCTGCAAGGGGGTTAAACTCCTGTCCATAGCACTGTAAATGCAAATATAAACACAATACTGTATTTTAAATTAAAAGGAAAGTAACGTTAGGTATTAATATTAATAGCACATTATTCTCAAGCCAACAAATCTGCAATAAAAAAAAAATTTTTTTATGTTTAATTTCCGTGTTATATCGATCCTGGCACTTAATGTGTTAATACATATAATAGAACTCGCATGGACTAGAATATTATATTTATTGATTATTTCATATTGCTTTATTTCTGGAATGCAGGTCCGATCGTAACTCGGCCTTAAAAACCGTAGGTGATTGAAATTTAACCTCCCTGTTTTAGTGATGTAATGATGACGATCTCTTTTACTATTGGCTCCATCTAAACCCGTAACCATGGGTTTGACTAATGAATCATGTTCACGGCCACAAATCCGACGGTGTAAGAGTGGTTTATGGATATGGATGTCGGCCACATATGTTGAGGGCTTGGCTAATTTAATCGCTCTATAACTCCAGATTTCTGTACTAGGGCCGCTGCGGGCTTCGAATTTAGTGGGGACCCTAGTATAAATAATGGGTAAAATTAAGTTGAAAAATAAAACATATTAAATATTAAAGTATTAGTTGTTATAAACAGTGATGGACAGCTCCATTTTTATGGATAATAAATAGTTTAGCTTTACTTCATACGCTTCATCTCCTTTCTCAGAAAAGAAAACACTGCTTAGGAAAGTCTTACAGCCCCACATGCATACATTAGATTATAAGTAAAAGGCTGTTTTTATTATATTTTAAACTTGATAACATTATTTTGTCCATTACCTGTTTTAGATCTACAATGGAGCATATAGGACCTTTTCCCCTTTTAAATTTGTCAAAAATGGTAACCCTGGAAGGTCCTCGGTATCTTATATGGAACTGATTCCCTATTTTTCCTAACATCTTATTATATCCCCTTCTTCCATTTTCCATTTTCTCCTTTATCTTCATTTCTTCTTTTGTTCCACCCATTTACCTTTTTTTCATAACTTTTCCCACATATATTTGTTTATGTTCTGACGTAACAATTTATTGTATCTGAATTCCTCTATAGCAAAGTGTAACATAGAGAGAGCTGCCCATAACTCTACCACCAGCACTGAACAATGCTGACTGAATATCTCCCTCTCCTTATTCAGACCATGCCTAGCTACATTGGTGAGGCTGCTACCCTCCCACCCATACCACCAGGCAACCTCCAACTCACTACATGTGTCAGAGCACCATCCTTGGCAGCTGCTTTTGTATGACGAGTATGTGCCACCCTCTGAGTGTATCAAAACACAGCATCCTTCTTTTCTCTCTCCTCATCCCTTTTGCCTATCTATCCATCCATCTATCTACATATACAAAGGGGTATATATATATAGGAAATTGTTGATTATACCTTTACCCTTATTAGTTTTCAGCTCAGTGAAAGGTAGAGATCCCGATTGCATTACAGGACCAGGTTATTTGAGAAAAAAACACATACAGGTATACCCCACTTAATGCTACCCCTTATATAGCTGATTTGCTATGGCACTCTTTTTCTTGTAGTTCCACGCTTAGTACTATCAATCTATCTATCTATCTATCTATCTATCTATCTATCTATCTATCTATCTATCTATCTAACTTTTCTCCTGTACTACTCTATACTGTAGTTCTGAAAGCTAGTGCAAGCTAGCAATTTAGTGCATCTAAACCAAACAGTTGTTTTAGCTACATACAGTACTGTATGGCATATGCATTCAACCGCCCTCTTAAACATTGATTCTCAACCTGTTTCATCTTGGGATCTGCTGGTTACCTTCCATTGCACATAGACACCACCTTTTAAACTTGGCGGATATGTATGTGAAAAACTACTTTTCTGAATAGAGTACATGCTTATAAGTTCCTCAATAATCTATCTATAACTATGACTAATGAGGTATGTTTAAATTGGTAGGCTCTCCCCTGACATGGTCTCAGAAGCAGGTACCAGTACTCAGAGAGAACCACCAGTGTTGAGAACCACCAGTCTAAAACATACACACTTGTTGGGACATGTTGCTTTTGTGAACTAACATTGTGTTACTGATATAAAACCAGCATTGAAAAGGGATTATATTCAACCAAAAGAAAACAATTAAGTTTATACTGTCACTGCTACTCCATATGAGTTCTGCTGACATTAAAATGTGGGTGATTTACCATGCAAAGGCACAAATTATTGTATTAAAGACTCCCAAATGAAATTGGATTGATGATATCTCTAGAGCGGAGCCTAGTAACATGCTAACCATCATATTAAGCATCCAGACATTTGGTGATGCATGGTCTAAGGCAGGTAAATGTTAGTGCATCAGGCTTTTTCTGTCATTATTTTAAACAACATTCATATTTCATTGGCGTAATAATTAAAATAACATATTCACCAGCTGTTTTTTTTTTCAGATTTAATCTGCTCAGTCTCTGATTTGCATATTAAAAGCACTAATTAGCCCCTCAGAGTGCCTACGCACGGATAGTGCCATAACTGGCCATGTACCCACTGGAGACCAGTCCCCAGAGCATCTGTATGATCTTGTATACCCCTCACTCTCTCAATGGTAGTTTTGCCATGTGAGGAAACGTGTATGCTTTGTTTTGGAGCATTGTGGGCCTGTAGTGCTGGATTGCTTCATTCTTGTATTTTCCCCTCGCTTTGAAGTGTTGTGTTTGATCTGTCTGCTTGTCTGTCATTTTTTTCTCTGTACCAAAAGCTTTTTCTGAGCTGGAGAAAAAAAAAACTCTTCGATTCAACCATATACTGTTTCCATCGGAAAAAACATTTATGTGTACAATGTGAATCAGCCACCAGATAAACATGAATTAAATCCAGCACCATGGAGAGCGGCATCATTCACAGACATCTGTTTATAAGCATTGATGTATATGTGTGTGCATGTATTTATATAAAATGACAAAATAATGTCTTACTTTAATTACTTTTATATTTAAAAATGCTGTTGTGAGGTAAAGGCATTGTATTTGCTTGCAGCAGTATTCCTTCCACTATCTTATAGTATACTCTTATAAAGAACTTGACTTGAATATTAGCAACTTCTTTTAAGAAAGTTTAAAATAAATAAAAACAACCTTTAATTTTTAACTATTATATTGAATTTTATTGATATTAGGCATTTTGATTTTAGTCATAACAGGATTCGAGACCTAGGAAGTAAAGGAGGAGCCATGGATCCAAATAAAATCTCTTATCAAATCTGTTGAAAGACTGTGATTACAAAGTGGCACTTGAGGCTAGGACTGAACATGGTGTAATCACAAATAGGAAAACCCACTCCAGGCTACAAATAGACTGTCTAAGGCAGGGGTCCTCAACCTTTTAATACCTACCGCCCACTTTTGATGGTAAAATTTCCTTGCTGCCTACTGGTGCTGTAGTGACTCAATTTATCTAATTTCTGAGATTACCCTAGCTATGTATCACCCTGTACTTACTAGATAGTGATCCAGTCCTGACTGCTGTCCCTAGCTAGGTATCGCCCTGTACTTACTATATAGTGACCCGGTCCTGACTGCTGTCCCTAGCTATGTATCGCCCTGTACTTACTATATAGTGATCCGGTCCTGACTGCTGTCCCTAGCTATGTATCACCCGGTACGTACTAGATAGTGACCCGGTCCTGACTGCTGTCTCTAGCTATGTATCACCCTGTACTTACTAGATAGTGATCCGGTCCTGACTGCTGTCCCTAGCTATGAATCACCCTGTACTTACTAGATAGTGATCCGGTCCTGACTGCTGTCCCTGGGCTCTCTCACCAGCTCTCCGACCAGCCAAAGCGTGGTGCTGTGGGTCTCAGGCATGTGACGTCACTCGTCAGCGACACCACCGAGCTTGCTCAATCACCTTAGCTTCCAGGGCAGGCACATGCTACACACACTTTACCCCTAACTTTACCTTGCTTAAATCTCTTGTCCTTAATGTGAGCTCCCTCAGCCACCCACACAATGTGAAATTAGCACAAGCATAAATACAATTAAAATAAGGGCTTTTTATATTATGTAAATATAAAGGAGATCCTTGTGATCCCCAAGTTCCCCAGGGAGATCCAATAACCTCCATATATTTTTCTGGTACACTTATCAATGGGCACTAGTGATTTTATTTTTATTTGGTATGGAGGGGGCAGCAAGGAATTTATTTTTAGCATGTTTAGGTAACCAGTGCACTTTTTGGTATGTTTTCATTAGTTACATGGATTTGGTGATCTACCATGCTTTACATGCCTTAGCATGGGTTTGTCTGGTTACCGAAAGTTACATTTCAGATCTGATGTTTAATGTGAATGTGGATTAATTTAGCACTCACAAAATGTTGAAGCTTTGTGAGTATTTTACCAAGCCTAATGTGATCAAGCCCTAAGATTGGAAAAGCTCATGACAAAAGCAGGGTCAGCTAAATTGAAGATTTAGGCTCATGGAGTACACAGTTGCTAATATTGCTAATTTGTTACATACTTTGCAAATACAACAATACCCCATTTAGCACTGTAGATAGGTTCCAGGCAATAGGAGTGCGAAACGGAGCAAAACGGGGCCATTGTAACATAGGGTAGATAGGGATATGGGAAATCATGTAAAAGAATACACAAAAGAAATTGAAATTTAAAAAATGTGGCTTTATATAAACTTTTAAGTAACTGTAAACATAACAACATCACAAACTTATCTAAAGAAAATGGCAGATGGTTTGGATAGTTAAACAGGGTCTAGCAAGGAAAAAACAGGGTTATAGCGAGGCACAGTGTTAAGCAGGGATCAGCAGCCAAATAATCAATGTTATAGCAGGGTTTAGGGCTAAGCTGGAAATTACAAGAAAAACAGCTCTATAGTGAATCAGCGATATAAGAGGTAGTGTTAAGCGGGGTATACCTGTATGTGTTTTTTCTCAAATTAAATTGGTCCTGTAATGCACTAGGCTAGCTACCTTTCAATGAGCTAAAAACTAGAGGTGGTGATGGTAAAGCAACAATCTCCTATATATAAACCCCTATGTATATGTATATAGATAGATAGATATGCATATTTATCACACATAGTTATAGTAGCATATTTGTACATGGGGTTACAGCATCTATTGTTCATTTAATAAATAGTTAAATTCCAGCACATTGTTTTCTAGCAAACTTTTTAAACAAATATAAAAAAATATACCTTCATTTTTTTCTTTAAAACCATCAAAACGAAGCTACATGCTTCGGGATTTGGTATGGTAAAAAAGAGGTCCAGAAGAGCAGTAACTGTTTATATATGCACATTATAAAGTGCAACATTTAATCCAATTAAAGTATTTGCATCTTTAATCTATTCAATGCTCGATGCGCCTGCAATGCATTTTATTATGTACAGGATTATCAGCAACCCCAAATACTGTCAAGAGAATGTATTATTGTTATGCTGAAGCTTTGCATCAACAATATTAGGAAACAGAAAAGGAATATGGTTTCTTTTCATTACGACTTGCAATACTGTGCGTTCATCGGCCCTCTAAAATATATACACTAGTGAGGAAAATGAAGTAGTTGTATGGTTCTCTAGATGTTCCTTTATATTCACCTCCAATACATTAAGCTATTATACATTGTGGACTCTCATGGGGGCTGTCTTTATATAAATGAAACTTCGGAGGCAGCACCAGCAGTTCTGATACTAAGCTTCAACACACACTGCCATGGAGTCATTTAATAGACTTATTATTTATTTACTAGTCATTTGCCTGTCATAAATGACGGTATAATATTTGATGTTTCTCTTCCTCCCCCTCTCTCTCTCCTGGGTCCCTTCTCTCCCTCCCCTGTGTATCTAACCCCCGTTCTCCCTCCCCTGTGTCTCTCACCCCCTACACTGTGTCTCTCCCCTATCCACTGTGTCTCTTCCCCCCTCCCTCCCTCCCCTGTGTCTCTTCCCCCCCTCCCTCCCTCCCTCCCCTGTGTCTCTTCCCCCCCTCCCTCCCTCCCTCCCCTGTGTCTCTTCCCCCCCCTCCCTCCCTCCCCTGTGTCTCTTCCCCCCTCCCTCCCTCCCTCCCCTGTGTCTCTTCCCCCTCCCTCCCCTGATTCTCTTCACCCCCTCCCTCCCCTGTGTCTCTTCAGCCCTCCCTTCCTCCCCTGTGTTTTTTTTCACCCCCTCTCCCTCAGCTGTGTCTCTTCACCCCCTCTCCCTCTCCTGTGTCTCTTCTCTCCCTCCCCTGTGTCTCTAACCCTCTTCTCCCTCCCATGTGTCTCTCCCCCCCTCAACCGTGTCTCTCCCATATCCCTTGTGTCTCTTTTCCCCCTCTCCCTCCCATGTGTCTCTTCCCCCCTCTCCCTCCCCTGTGTCTCTCCACCTCTACTGTGTCTCTCCCCATCCCACGTGTCTCTTTCCGTCCTCTCCCTCCCTGTGTCTCTTCCCCCCTCTCCCTCCCCTGTGTCTCTTCCCCCCTCTGCTGTGTCTCACCCCCTCCACTGTGTATCTTTCCCTCTCCCTCCCCTGTGTCTCTCCCCCTCCTCTGTGTCTCTTTCCCCCCTCTCCCTCCCCTGAGTCTCTCCTCTGCCTCCCCTGTGTCTCATTACCCCCTCTCCCCGTGCCTCTTCCCCTTATGTCTCTCCCACCCCCGTGTCTCTCCCACCCCTGTGTCTCTCCCACTCCCCCCCCCCAACTTGCAATGCGTGACTAGCGTGGCGCATTGACTCGCAGTGCGCATGCACATTGTTTTTATAGTTTCCATGCGCTAGAACAGTGTTACACTCAATGGAAACTATCAGCCCTATTAAATTGCGATTCGGCCAATTGAATAGGGCTCTATATAAGCACAGAGCATATTTTTTTTACAGAAGTTTTTAGTTAGCGAAGACCTTGCTTTTGGATAGAAGTTCCCTAACTAAAAACTTCTGTAAAAAAAATATGCTATGTGCTTAAATAGGGCCCTAATCAATTGGCCGAATCACAATTTAATAAAGCTGTATATTAGTGATTTTTTTAAGTTTTAGGTGATGGAAGTGTCCTTTTTTCAGCATTGACTTTGTCCAAGAACAGAGTTACTGCAGGTGGAGCTGGGGCAAAGCACCAGGGCCCCCTTCAGGCAGAGATACACTGCTACCTGCAGCAGGCTGGGATAAAGGGGCATTCTTAATTTATTAGAGGAGAGGGAAATAAAATATTGGTTTTATTTGATGACCTTTCATTGCATTTATTATGCATATGTATGCTTATAAATTCCCCTTCTGGGTCGCTACCTTGTCATTGTGAAGGGGCTTGTATAGTTCAATGAAGCTGTGAGCTATACCATGTAGGGTCACCCAAGTTGGGTAGGTCATAGCAGAGAGGTCAGATAAATCATAGTCCACTGGAGAAGGAACTGCTAACTCACTCCAGTATCTTTGCCATGAAAACCTTGTAGATTAGTACACCCAGACACAAGATGTGCCTGGCGTGCTGCGGTCAATAGGGTCACTGAGAGTCAAACCCGACTGAATGACGAATAATACTTATATATTAAGGGGATAAAATTTCATATGAGCTGGGGCTGTTGAAATTAGTACTTGTGGCTAATATATATCCATATAGGGAGAGAGAGATTATTTTGTACTTGGACTCTCCATTCACCAGCTCCATCACTAGCATTGTCCCTATTTTAGTTAATTGCATTGTTCTTTTAATATGGGGAAAAATACAAGTTTTATTTTTTTGGAAAGACAACCACAATTGACAATTGCTGTTTTCATCACCCTTATGCACTTTCCCCTCTTTGTCATCATAGCACCAACAACGCTGATTTTGATTGAGGCAACACATTCAGCAAATAATAATGTCTACAGATAAGCATCCAACAGACTGAATTCTCTGTTGAAAATAATTGCACATGGCATTATTGTGATGCTCAGCCAAAGTCTGTCCAGTAGTTCTAAGCTCTTCTAAATCAGATTTTGGGAAGCTCTGTATAGCAGCCACATGCCTAGACGGTATGCCCAATTAGCCTGGAATGAGTTGGACAGTAACAATGTACATCCACAAGTACAACCTGCTTCAGTGAAAATGATCCCAGTCATTATCGTTTCAATCCCAGCCCTTCTTCCTGCGTTGCTGTTAGTGCCCACAGTGTACCACCAGGACATGGCAGTAGACAATACTGCCATTGGCTTTCTGACAGCTTAATTATACAATGCCAGCTATTATCCATTGACTAGAGTGATGGCTCTATGATTCAAAGCGGCTAAACGCCCTCCCACTTCAAGGCAATGGGCCTCAAGAATATGCTAAAATGCCTCTAGATTACACAGCATATTGTCTTCATCCACATTACATGAAAATCAAGGCTTTCATAGAAAGCTTTTCCCTCTACAATAAGTGAAGACTTTATCTTCCAAGCTCTGAGTGGGTGTTCGTCTTTTAAAAAAAAAAGATTATAAATGAGATCATGAGCTGCAACCATTAACTCCTAATCTGCCTCACTGGCCACTGGCACTATTATGGGCTGTATTTACTAAGGTTAGAGCTTTCTATCCAGTGATACAGACCCCTCCAATTCTAATATTATCCTAAGAAGACTATTCTGTAAATGTTTACAGATCGCAGTGACAAGGCTTCACAAAATATCAGGGATTGGAGACCTTTTTCACACTTGAAAACAGGCAATTTTTAAAGTGATACAGAAAAGGTCCTATTTATTGAAGAAGTGAAAAGATCACATACAAATAAACACAATTGCAATTGGTTGTAATTACAAATTCTAAGTGAAAGTGCCTTAAATTTGTTATATAAATTAGAGTTATGTTAACTGAATGAGCAACTCTCTGAAGAAATGGTTTTATCAACAGCAATTAATTAAGATGAGCAGTGGGGAATGACAAAGAAGATGCCCCTCTGAAAACATGGTAATATTGAGAGAGAGGTTTATCATTATATATATTTATTTATTTATTTATAGTCAGTAAATAGCACATTTGTTTTTATTTTTGGAATATCTAAAAACTATTTATAAAACTAATTTCCTGATCAGAATTGGGAGAAGTACTGTCATTGCACTGCACTGTAGGAAACTGGACGGGGACATGCAAATGAGATCGCAATGCAATTTAAATCTTTAGTCTAATATCACTTTATACTCAATTCCTTTTAGCATATTCCTGCTATATAACACAGCTTTGAATCATAGCATAGGATGGATTATGCACAAGCTAGGAAACCAACCCACAGGCATCACTGTTTCGATCTTAACTAGATCTCATCAGTGTGGGGCTGTTATCTAACTTGAGCTATAGATTTTGTGGGAAGGTTATTAACCACAACATCATTTAGGTTATGGTGGGCAAAAGAGTGATAGAAGCCTCCACCGTACATATATATTAACTGCTGTTGATATAATCATTGAGTCAGAACCTAGATTTCATGCATAAAAAAAGTCTAACTTCAATATCAATTTCAAGGCACTGCCACTTAGAAGGTTAAATTACAACTAATTGCAATTATGTTTATTTCATGTATGCAATAAATGGGATATTTCCATGTTGCTTTCAAATCTCCATTAAGTTGTGAGTGCTGCATCTTTTTTTGACCTATTTACCATGGCTCTCATAGAAATTCTGGAAAGGCTGACAACTACAGGAGTTTTGAACAGCTAAGTAGTTTAGCTGGGGGATGCCCTGGCTCATAGGGGCTAGCAGCTATGAAGGGGGAATTCCTTGGGATACCCAGGCTCTCAGAAGGTAGCAGGTATGGCAGAGGATCCCAGGGTTCCCTGACTTATATGTGTTAGCATTAAGCTCTTAATTGTATTGGATTTGAGCAATCAAGCCTCATGTCTGACACAATTAAGGTGTTAGCTTCTTCATAGCGATGAATTTGAAGCATGTAGAATGATTAAGGGCATTTTTGTGCCTTTACTGGGGGGAGTTGAAAGTACTCTAGTTTTTTTTTTAATTTGGGGCACTCTGAAATAGTTCAGAGTAAACCTCAGTGAGTAAGGATGTCATTATAGAAGGCATGTGATAACGATTTTGGAAAATGGCACAGGTACTCAGGGTTTATGATATTGGGGACATTTTGGAGCACTCGGATGGAATTTGTCGGAGGTTAGATTTAGGTGTGTGATTTAGCTGGTGATTTACAAGTGAACTTCTTAACCAACTGTGACCAATCATCACTAGAAAAGTTTATGGTGATGTGTATGTAAAAAACACTAGGCACAACCCCCATAACAGTATTTGCTAGAAGTGTGCCTTCTCTTCCCACAGCAAGGCACCACTATCTAAATCATGTTAAATTTGACTATTCTCATAACAAAAAGTAATTTTCTTACTGTCATTAATACAAATGCTATGAATATGTTTATTAATATATTATTGTCTGTTTACTATTTTAATAGTAGCCTTGAAAGAAAACCAATTAAAATAGAAACCAGGTAATACAAGAAGAGCATAATAGAGTAATATCTAATGCTGCTGTATCAATAAAATTAATTACATGTTTTTAGAAACACAACAGTGACAATGCAAGAAAGTGGATGGAAAATAAGTTTTAGAGAATAAGATTTAGTGCAAGCATCATGGGCCTCACGTGAATCATAAGAAGAACTGAAATCTATCACATCCCTCACAGCTATTCTTAGAGAATTCATCCCAATCCCTTTTTAGATGTTCTTAATAATATTTTTGCTATTCAGCATTTGTCTCATATAAGAATCATCAGAGATTCATAAATGACACAGAAAATTCACATTTAATGAAGAAATTAAAATCAAAATTAATAGTGACAGAGAGATCAAATATCATTTGAAAATGTCTATATTACCATTTTATCAGCTGGACACGCTCTTCTTTGTTTTCCCCAACTGGTGAGCTTCATGGATTGCTGTTGATAAAACCATTACCTCAGAGGTTGGATCTTATACCTAAAATAAGTCAGGTTTTAGTCAATTCGCTTTTTGAATCAAAACCAAAAGCAATTGTGTTTATTTTATGTATATGTTTCATTTATTCAAGAACTGGGACATTTTCTGTGTCAATTTAAGTATATAAAAAAAACTGAAAAATAAAGGTCATGAACTCTGATCAATTTATGCTTCAGTTCCAGGGGGTTAACAGATTAATAAAACTCTCTTTATGTCTCAGAGCACATGTGATTTGTATAATGTGAATCATTTTGCGAGACTACTTGGATCCGACTACTTTTCTTGCTGAGCTGTTCCACGTTCCAAGTGAAAAAGTCTGTTTCAAGCCTTTTTTGGCTTACTTGACTGCCAAAAGAAATATGAAGTGTTTACCACCTACGGGCACCAAACATTCATTATTTTTTATTATTTTATCAAAAAGACTTTGTCTCAATTACAAAACCATTGTTCGATTTATAAACGCAACATCTTTTTTAATTATTTTCTTCCCTTCATGTACCCTCCTTAATATTAATGATCCATAATGTATCAGGTTGGTCCTGGGTTTAAAGCATTTGCTTATAAAACCGAGTGCTCTAGCAATTAAGGTCTGTTTTTTTGTTTTGTTTTTTTATTATTATTTTTTTAAAGAAGGATGTGCCCTACTGTGCTGGGTATTTCAGTCACCCTCCCTGTCAGGCCGTTTCTCACTAGTATTGTGGCGCCATGGAGAGGAGCTAATTGGATTTGTTGTCACCTCCTGAAGCTGCCAGGAGCTCACGTCTGCTCTGGTTACAGATGAAGACATCACGGTGACAGGCTTAGAGATGGCTCAGCTGGCATCCTAGGGCCACTAATAGAACCATGTTGATTTAATGTCCGAGTGGAGAGGTACGGACAAGCTGTTCAAGTTTTTGATTCCAAGGAAAGCAGGAATATGCCACGGGTAGTTTGTGGATCAGTAAATAAACTTCTGTGCCTCCAGTAGAACCCAAACTTGGCATCAAAAGCAGTGTAACCAGTTCAGTCCCAGTGGCATGTTCAGCCCATTGTTTTGTAGTCCATGTTTCAGCAGCTCCCCTTGCAGTGAAATAAGTTTGGCCAAGTAGACACTACAAGAGTTAACAGCAGAGCCAGCCAGAACATATAGACAGACTAGACAGTTGGCTATGGTGCTAGGCTTTAAATGTCTCCAAATTTAACAATACAATGTTTCTCTGTTTTAAAAATATAATAATATTTTTTTTTTGTAAAGCTTCAGCAGATTCCATAGCACTGATAATATATTTTAAAGGACCATGGACAAACCTGTGTTTTTATTGTATAAGCACTTTTCAAGCTAAATCTGTTTTAGGTCACTATTATTGAACATTAAAAATACATGTGCAAACAGCAGCAAAAAAAAAAAGCTTTGGTAAAATAAAATGTTTTTAAAACATAGGGCCCTATGAAAATCTCTGCAAAAGCAACTACAAGTGCCGCAGCAGCACAGTAAATCCTACATAGCTATGTTAGTCCCCCATCCCTAAAACATTGTGAGAGAACTGCTACAAATGAACCCAGAAGCATTTAAAGTAACAGTATAAAAAGCATAAAGTGACAGTATAGCACAAAAAGCAGTACAAAATGATGAAATGTCAACATTATTTGACAGTTCACAATCCAATATCAGCATATGTGTTATTAAAAAATATGATATGTTAGTATTAAGCCCATTTTATGATACAAGGGGTTAATACACTTCACAAAACCATGTTGCCTATGAACAAACGCTCTATTGCTTTGTATATAAATATATCATATTTTAACACAAAATAAACACATCTTTGCTTATTGAGGCTATAAATGCAATTGTCACATCTTTTTAATATTAAAATATATTAATAAATACAAAACTATTTCTTTATATATATCTCTAATGTATCCTTGCTCAGCAGTTATGGTACTTGTTACGTCACTTCCCACTCATTATAATATTCATGACATTCTCATTTTCAATTTGCTCCTAGAGCCATGTCTCATCCGTAAAGCTTGGTTTTGCTGCTCCCTACACGGATATCTGTTGTGTCTAAGGTAGGATTTACGGCTGTGGTCTGAGTGCCGTAACCTTAGGTAGTAAAATATTTACATTAGTATATAATTTAGGGGGAAAAGCTCCCGAAGCCGATATACAGCAGTGCCCTTACTTGGAGCACTTGGTATACATGGAGGCCATAGTTTCCATTCATCATAGCTGTCACTGCTTTTCTCCCCTCCCCTTCCAGTTTGGCTTGCTGTTCAGAGTAAGTACTGGTTAAAATAATGATACATGGCAGATTACATAGGGCATGAGAAGCTGCATTATGACTTAAATCCAATCATCTCACCTCTCCAATAGAGCATGCTCCAGGTAACCTGGCATGCATCATCAATTAAATCTCTGGTGAAAAGGAACAATAGCAGGGACGAGGAGTGCAGCAGCAGCCATGATGGATGATAACTGCTTTCAAATTATTGTTTTCTTACTAAAGTTTTTCATTGCTGCAGTTAGCACATGCATTTTTAAGGTTAATTAATGGTGATTTAAAGCTTACAACTACCGCTCATTGCGAGGCTGTTGTTTGTTTGTTTGCTATGAGCAGCGTTGGCTGTCGTTTTTTGTATGCTAATGAAATAATTAATAAATTAATATACTTTACCTATTTTGAAGTAATATATGCAGGAAGCATTGTGTTGAAGAGCTGACAATCTGTTTTGATGTTGCTGCAGCATACAATGTCGGTTTTCTCTGTTGTGAAGCTGATGTGTAAGTGTCAGCAATGTGTGCAGTGTGTAGTGTAAATAGTGTGCATGCGCAAGGAAAATCCGTTAGGGTAGCTGTGTACTTCCGCATTGTGTATGTTAGTGTTGTAAAATGGGGGCTAATGTGTATGTGGTACGCGGCTGTGGATGATTTAGCGTCCTTGTTAATAGTGTATCTTGGACCTCGTACGGCTTTTTCAGAAAATCTGCATGTGCTTGGTGGTGTTTTGCGTGCTTAGGGTCCTGTAGCCTCGTTTTCGTTTTTTTGGCAGCCATTTTTTCTCTTGCTTAGGTGATTTTCGGGTGTCTAAACTCTTGAATTTGGACTTAAATTGAGGTGTAACTTCAGTTGCAGAGGTCCTGGGTGCCCCCCCTTTTTGTGGGTAAGCTTTTTATGTATTTGGTGTGTGTATTTATTGTGTTTCTATTGTTTTCATGTGCGTGCGGGTCGGGCGTTAAGGTCGTATTTTTACGTCCTTGTTTATAGTGTATTTTGGACCTGGTACAGCTTTTTCGGAAAATCCGTATGTGTTTCGAGGTGTTTTGCAGGTTTAGGGTCCTGTAGCCTCGTTTTCGTTTTTTTCGGCAGCCATTTTTTCGTGTGTTTAAACTCTTGAATTTGGACTTAAATTGAGGTGTAACTTCACTTGCAGAGGTCCAGGGTGCCCCCCTTGCTGTGGGTAAGCTTTGTATGTGTTTATTGTGTGTATTTATTGTGTTTTTAATGTTTTCATGTGCGCAGGGTTCGTAAAGTCCCGCGGCTCATATTTGTGGATGCTATGTCCGTAAATTTTGCGGTTGACGTGGGAGCCTCCACCTCCGCAAATTATACTGAACATCTAAAGCTGCAAATACAGAAATATTTAACTTACTCTATAATGTCATACCATTTTATACTTAACCATAAAGAGGTGATTTAACACGGTTTCCTGTCAATTTGTGGATTTTTTAATATGAGGGGATCTTGTTGCTTTCTCAAATGCTTATTATGATATTAGTAGATGATGGTGGCTGTTTGAAGGATGAGACCATAAGGAAACTTAGTTTTGTGAATACAGAGGCTGATCTTACCTTAGCAAATCTATCATCTGTCCTGCAAGCCTCCCCTTGACCCTTTATTGAATCTATGCTGTTGTGTGGTGCTAAATCTTTTAATATTTTCAGATTATTTTTCAAACAAAGACAATAATTAATTATACACTTCCTATTTTTCTCTTTATCAAATGTGTGTTGATCTGGGCAGTGTCTCAGTTTGCCTAAGGCACCAAGAACTCTGAGCTAAAAGAGACTTTATAATAAACCACAAGGAAGTCTGTGAAGGGTTAAATGGTAATACTGCCTCCATGGCTCATGTTGCCTAGAGGGAAAACACTTAATTCCTTCATACATAAATTTTACTTAACTATGTAATTATAGATGAATCCTATTAGTTTTAAAATTGCCTTAGTGGTTAAAAAGGTGTTTAAATGTAATGTGCACTGGAAGGAAATTAATTCCTTACTAATTTTTTTACATATACTGGTAATCATTGGGTATTCAAATTCTTTCTTTTTAATTGTTTTATTATTATCTCTCCATTATTGAAAAAGCAATAGCTCTGTTAAGTACATCAGCATATCGCAAGTTACAGCCTCATTTAGGAAATCTACAAATTATTCTCTATTACCAAAGAAATCCCATTTGTGGTTCTTTAGATTTTAAGTCATAATGCTTGTACAATGAACCTTAAAGGAACAATCTTAATTTAAAGAACTCACAACATCTAGAGATGAGAGCTATTGGTTTATTTATGGTGATCCAGGTGATTTAGCAGGAAAATGTCTTTGGAACACACAAATTGCAAAGCTTGACTATACAATTAAAACAATGGGTGATGTGTACTAAAGTGTGAAGTTTTCAGCTTAAAATAAGAAAATATGAAACTTTGGGAACGATCAGAGATCATTTTCATTTCCATGTTATCCTAAAGGGCAGGTTCACTAAGATTGGACATCTCCAAGAGACCAATTCTAGAGCAAATTCTGCACCACGCACAATATGAGACAAATAAAGCCACGATAGCCTTTCGAAATGTACTACTATATTCTTACTGTATTAATATATGTTATCTTTATTGAGATACATTGTATTGAGATACGTTCTGAAATTGCCAAATTATAAGCCTCAAATCTAAATGTTTATATACTTTCTTCACCACAATAATATATTTCAACAGATATTCTTTCAAATCAAAATATATTCATTGTCAAAACACTGTGTAAGCAAGCACAGTAGTGTCACACTTAGTTATAAGTATCCCTGAGTCTGTTCGTAAGACTAAGGTCCGTATTCAATTGAGCAAGTGTTAGTTTCTAGAGCCCATAATGTAGCCCGTAAGCTAAAAATATCTGTGGTTGTCAAAATCGTAACTCCGACCCAGCTAAGCCTTTGATCTTTGATCAAGTTCGCAAATTGTTTTCACACCCGTAAATGGCAAATGTTGAAGAAAATCCTATGAGTACCAGATAGGACTCGCAAGGGGGTTAAACACTTGTTCGTAGCACTGTAACTGCAAATAAAAAATCAATACGGCCCTTTAAAATATGGGGAAAGAGATGTGAATGACATTAGAATTAATTGCACAACATTCTCACGCTCGTAAATATATATATTTTTTTTACGTTTTATTTCTGTGTTATATTGATCCCGGGAATCAAGGAGTTAATACATATCAGGCCACTCACATGGACTATAACATTTCCTTCATTAATTTTTATTATTTTGTAGACCTCGCATATCAGACTTCGAAACGCTTTGATTGACGTTTAACCGCCATGTTTTACTGACGCCACGATGACGGCCTCATTTAGTTTTGGCTATTTCTTAATCAGTAGTTACCTCCTTGCTTAAATGATCATGATCATGCTCTGAAATGCTACTTACGGGTGCATGGTTTACAGTTTAGGCTTTCAGCTGTAGGCTTGTTCAATTGAATTGTTCTGTAACTGTTGCAATTGAATATATGGCCTAAGTGTGCTGCCTCTACTATGTTTTTTAGTTTGTATATCTACACTGAATCTGGATTAAGTTCAGACCACATCAAAATAATAAAGAATCCTATATGAGCAAAGAATCACTCCCTATCAAATCTAGAAAACAGCAAGAAATGTCTCATTGAAGATATCCTGCTCTTGGTAAAGGGAATGTTGTGCTTCCTAGCCCAGGACCCTGTATTCCCAGATACTTTAAAAGAACGTTCCATCACAGTATCCAATTCATTTACTGTCTCCTATAAGACTTGCCCACAAGCAGATATATTTCTTTATATGTCAATATTTCACATGGAAAATCTCTGTGACCTTCAAAAGAACCCTGCTTTTAGAGCAGGGCGGGCAAGTTTGGTCCTGGAGGGCCACACACATGCTTGGATTTGAACATATCTTTTCTGTTCACAGGTGAGTCAATCAGGATGACCAAAGAAGTTAGTGACTCACCTGTGCGCAGCAGGGATATCGTCAAATCCAAGCATGTATGTGACCCTCCAGGACCAAACTTGCCCACCCCTGTATTAGAGTCATGCATGTGGAATTGGTGTAGCTATATGTCTCTTGCATGTAGTTAATGTCATTGATGCTAACACAAGACCACACCTTCCAGCATGCTATATAGAGAAGAAAGGAAGTGTCTTGATAAGCAGTAAAATTGAATCAGTCAAAAGCAGTTTTGTTATTTTGCCCTCAATCCATGGTATTTCATGCCAGTGACAGTGTGTAAACCACAATATCTGTTCTATGTCTGTTTTTGCACATTTTTTTGTGCGAATACACGGCACTCACTGCTCCTGGACACCTGCCTACTCTGCCTAATGGTAAAACCAACCCTGCTCACATAGTATATGCATAGATTGCTCATCCATGTTTGTTATCTTCAATTAATTAAGTACTTAACTATCTATAATTTTGAATTATATAATATTTCAAACCATACATAAAACTAGTCCCACTATCAATGCTACTATTATTGTTGCTTGCATTACGTCAACAAATTTAGAAAACTCATCAGTGTCCAGTAGACTGGAAAAGGTCAATCTATATCCCAAAAAGGCAGTGTCAATGTGTGTTCCAATTATAGAACAATTAAATGAATTCCACATGCCAGCAAGGTAATGCTTACGATCCTAAAAGCTTGGCTCCAAAAATATATGGACCAAGAAACTTCCAGATGTACAAGTCGGGTTTCGCAGAAGCAGAGGCACAAGAGATCAAATTGCCAATGTCCGCTGGATAATAGAGAAAGCAAGAGAGTTCCAGAAAAACATTTTCTTCTGCTTCATAGACTATTCTAAAGCTTTCTTACTATGTGGATCACAACAAAATGTGGCAAGTTCTTAAAGAGATGGGAGTACCAGATCATCTCATTCACCTCCTGAGGAATCTGTATGTGGACCAAAAAACCTTGCTCAGAACCGAACATGGAACAACAGAATGGTTCAAGATTGGGAAAAGAGTGGGACAAGATTGTATATTGTCACCTTATTTATTCAACTTATATGCAGAATATATCATAAGCAGGACTGGAAGAATCCAAAGGCAGAACAATTATTGCTGGGAGAAATATCAACAACCTCAGATATGCTGATATGCTGACTCTATTCTTTTCTGGCTAAAGGTGAGGAGGAACTAAAGGACCTATTGATGAGAAATTGAAAAGAATAGAGTGCAAAAGCTGCCTAGCTGCTCAATGTTAAGACGACGAAGATCATGGCAAACAGCAATCTCAGTCCCTGGCTAAGAAGTGGAGGCAGTGACAGCTTTTATTTTCATGGGCCCCAAGATCATTACAGATGGTGAATGCAGCCATGAAATTAAAAGAAGTTTGCTTCTGAGGAGGAAAGCTATGGCAAGTCTGGAAAGTCTGGACTAGCTATTAAAAAGCAAAGCTATTACAAGTTCAACAAAGATCTGCATAGTTAGAACTATGGTATTCCCAGTAATAGCATAAGGATGTGAGAGCTGGACCATAAAGAAGTCTGAGCACTGGAGAATGAATGCCTTTTAATTGTGGTGTTGGTAAAAACTGCTTAGATCCCTTAGATTGCAAGAAGATCCAATAAATCAATACTTCAGGAAATCGAGACAAACTGTTCACTTGAAGGTATGATCATGAGGCTAAAGCTCAAATATCTTGGTCATATCATGAGAAGACAGGATTCCCTAGAGAAGACTCTGATGCTGGGAAAGATTGAAGGCACACAAAGAAGGGGACAGCAGAGGCAGAGATGGATAGAGGAGGTAGTTGAAGCAATGAGCATGAGCCTGATGGTGCCTGGGGTGCTGCAGTCCATATGGTCATGGAGAGTAGGACACGTACTGAATGACTAAATAGCAACTATCAATGCCACTATTCTACCTTTCTCTAGTGCCCAATGATACTAATCATCAGAGGCAGAACTACAGCTGGTGCAACCAGTGCAAGGCCCCCTGTGCACCACCTGCAGGTCACGGGGGCAAATTTTCTTTTTGCACTGGGGCACCCCATGCACTAACTGCGCCACTGCGAATCATACTCTTACAGTGACACTATCAGTGGAATGGAGGACCATAGTGTAGAACCTTTTTTTGGGCCCTCCAAGAGGGATATAAAAAATGTTTTGTGCTGGGCCTTGACAGGACCAAATCACTCAGTGCTCCTGCCTGTGTGAAGCTCCTCTGCTTGCAGCAGAGCGCCAGGGTGCATGCTCCACTCTCTTGCGACATCCTCTACAGATATATCTGTACACACATATATATATATATATATATATATATATATATATATATATACATATATAAACATCACTCCACACAGCAGCCACCCCTCTTAGCATCCATCCCTACATAGCAGCCATCCATCCTGTACTTTGCTGTAACTTTGCAGCCCTTGCTCTCTTATCTTCTAATCTGATACAAATACACATTTTTAATCAGACACACACAAATTTCAGGCTAGGGTGTTTTTTTGGTCAAGGAGGCACAGGGGGAGCCAGCGGGGTCCCTACTCTCCATAAAAAAAAAAAAATGTAAAAATGATATTACACAGCAGTGCCCCCACGCCCCCTCCCAGGGCCCTGGTGCATTGCACCACCTGCACCACTGGTAGATCTGCCCCTGACACTATCCATACAACTGCAATACTGCTATGCATATCTTACCATATAACCCATCCAACATACTAACCACAATACAATTATATTGCACTACATAACTCTATCCCTATTCCTATCTGTTTATTAAGTAATTCTTCATAAGTGCACTACAAATATTAATTTTGGCTCTTGCATAACTAGAAATTGCTTACTGCGCTTTTAACATGATGTATTATTTGCATTTCACTTGTTTCCTTTCATTTATAGCTTAAACAGCTGTAATGATAAATATTAAAATACTATTGAATTGCCAGAATATTAAAATTGTTAGTAATGTATTTAGTTAGTCTGTGTAAGAAGTATATTTTCTTGAATAATCTAATATCTAATACTAGTAAAGATGCACCTGTCCCCTTATTCAAAAAAATGTTGTCACACCTAAATGAAAATTATATTTTGTGACAACTAATGTGCAATTTTGTATTTTTTGCATAAAAGGAAGAATTTTAACTTGTGGAGTTTTGTTTATCACTGATCAACCTGGATTCTTTCTAACTTCCAGACAGATTCTGGTTGTGTAATTAATGGCTTTATATCATATAAATAGTTTTTATCATTTTACGTGTTTCCATCACATTAGAGTGGCTAATTATAAGTCCAGAACTTGCTTACCTAATCATAAAAATGTCTCAAAGGTGTCAACATAAGTGATAAATACTGTAGAACTTGACACTTGGCTCAGATTATGCAAAATCTTTCAATTGTGTTAAGGGGACACTGTCATCACCTTTAGCTGTTGGCTGTATGAATAGATTTAGCGCTAAAATGGGCATCTGTGTGCTGAAAACTGTTATCAGGATCGGTGTGATATATAAAAATCGAGATTTCTTTACTCTGAAATCTTATTAAATTGGGGTTGATCAGATTCCTACAGATATAATTTAGGATACATTTCAACAGCTGTTAACTGCCCCTTTTCAATATTAGTCAATCACACTAACCACTTATTAGATGTTGTGCTTTAAAACCCCATACTGACTGAACACAACTATTGGCCAGAGCAGTGGTTTCCAACCCTCTACTCAAGACCCACCAGAAAGGCCATGATTTAGGTCTAACACAGTGTGGATGGAGATGAGGCAATTGGAGGATTCACAGACTTTTGAGTATGAATTGCTCTACCTGTATTCACACAGTGTTACACCTAAATCATAACATGTCTTGTGGGTCTTGAGGAGAGGGTTACACACCACTGGACTGGAGGAATCATATTATGTTTAATTACGTTTGTATACCCTGGCAGAAATTGTGACATTTTGGCATTTATTTTGAAAATATGACTGATCATGCAAAAATAAATGTATTTTATTGAAGGACGGTGATCATATGAAGCCATTTAATATCACATAGTTGTTTGGCTCCTTTTTTAATCATAATAACAGAAATCACCCAATCACACACAGGTTAAAATGTCAAACAAAGGTTAATTCCCCACACCAGTGGCTTTTTAAATTGCAATTTGTGTCTGTATATAAGTATTCAATGAGTTTGTTAGATCTCACGTGGATGCACTAAGCAGGCTAGATACTGAGCCATGGGTAAGAGAAAAGAACTGTCAAAAGACTTGCATAACAATCTAATGGAACTTCATAAAGTTGGAAAAAGGATGTAAAAAGATACACAAAGCCTTGAAAATGCCAGTCAGAACTATTTAATCACTTATTAAGAAGAGAACAATTTGATACCAAGCCAAGGTCAGGTAGACCAAGAAAGATTTCAGCCAAAACTACCAGATGAATTGTTCAAAATACAATGAAACACCCACCTCAGGAGATACAGGCTGCTCTGGAAAAAGATGGTGTGCTTGTTTCAAGGAGCACAATACAACGATACTTGAACAAGAATGAGCTGCATGGTCGAGATGCCAGAAAGAAGCTTTTACTGCACCAATGCCACAAAAAAGCCTGGTTACAATATATCCGACAACGCCTTGACACGCCTCACAGCTTCTGGCACACTGTAATTTGGAGTGACGAGACCAAAATAGAGCTTTAGGGTTACAACCATAAGCGCTATGTTTGGAGAGGGGTCAACAAGGCCTATAGTAAAAAGAATACCATCCCACTGTGAAACATGGTGGTGGCTCACTGATGTTTTGGGGGGATGTGAGCTCTAAAGGCACGGGGAATCTTGTGAAAATTGATGGCAAGATGAATGCAGCATGTTATCAGGAAATACTGGCAGACAATTTGCATTCTTCTGCATGAAGGCTGCACATGGGGAGCTCTTGGATTTTTCAGCATGACAATCACCCTAAGCACAAGGCAAAGTTGACCCTCCAGTGGTTACAGCAAAAAGATGAAGGTTGTGGAGTGGCTATCACAGTCTCCTGACCTTAATATCATCAAGCCACTCTGGTGAGATCTCAAATGTTCGGATCATGCAAGACAGTCCAAAGAATTTGCATGACCTGGCAGCATTTTGCCAAGACGAATGGGCAGCTATACCACCTGCAAGAATTAGGGACCTCATAGACAACTATTACAATAGACTGCACGCTGTCATTGATGCTAAAGGGGGCAATACACAGTATTAAGAACTAAGAGTATGTAAACTTTTGATCAGGGCCATTTGGGTGATTTCTGTTATCATTTTGATTTAAAAAGGAGCCAACTATGTGATAATAAATGGGTTCATATGATCACTATCCTTTAATAAAATACTTTTTTTTTTTTTGCATGATCAGTCATATTTTCTAAATAAATGCTAACATTTCACAATTTCTGCCAGGGTATGCAAACTTTTGAGCACAACTGTATATCTATCTATCTATCTATCTATCTATCTATCTATATATATATATATATATATATATATATATATATATATATATATATATATATACATACACAGTATATCGTATATACTCGAGTATAAGCCGACTTTTTTCAGCACATTTTTTTATGCTGAAAAAGCCCCCCTCAGCTTATACTCGAGTGGAAAAAGAAAATCCTCCTCCTTGCCCCCCTTATCACCCCCCCTTATCATCATCATCCTCCTCCTTCTCCTCCTTCCTCCCTCCTTATCATCATCCTCCAACTTCTCATCCTTCCCCCTCTTTTTCATCATCCTCCTCCTTCTCCTCCTACCCCCTCCTTATCATCATCTTCTTACCCCCATAACCTCCTCCTTACTGCACCCTTTCAAACATGCGCATCACGTCATTAGCATATGCCGGTACAGAAGACGTGCTGTGGCATCAGGATCAGCATCAGCTCATTGGGGCATAGTAGCAAGTAAGGAGAGAGGGGGATAAAGATTGGAGAGGGTGCAGTAAGGAGGAGGTTATGGGAGAAAGAAGATGATGCTAAGGAGGGGGGGCGAGGAGAAGGATGATGATAAGGGGGAGAGGAGGAGGATAATAAGGGGGAAAGGAGGAGGATGATAAGGGGGGAGGAGGAGGATGATAAGGGGGAAGGATGTGGATGATAAGGGGGGAGGAGGAGGATGATAAAGGGGGGAAGGAGAAGGATGATAAGGGGGAAGGAGGAGTATGATAATGGGGGAGGAGGATGATGATCAGGAAGGAAGGACCCTCTTTTGCACCCTCGGCTTATACTCGAGTCAATACGTTTTCACAGTTTTTTGTGGTAAAATTAGGTGCCTCGGCTTATACCCGGGTTGGTTTTGCGATTTGTTGCAAGCGTGATGATGAATCGCAGTTTGACAACTATTACATTTGATATATATATAATTATAAAAAGTAAATTAAGCATATATATATATATATATATATATATATATATTTATATTAATTTATATATATATATATATATATATATATATATATTAATTTATATATATATATATTTGTATATCTATTTATATTTTCTTAATTTAAAAAAATAAATAAATATATATATATTTATATACCGTATATATATATTTAAATATAAGTATATACAGTATAAAAAATGACATGTATGTGTGTGTGTATATATATATATATATATATATATATATATAATAAATAAATCTAAATAAATATATATATATATATATATATGTAAATAAAAGTATATGTAAAAAGTTATATTTGTGTGTGTATATATATATTTAGAGAGTGAGGTAGCTGTGAGTGTCCAGTAATTTAGATGAATAATCATTATTACAGTATATAGTGATACCTTTTTTATTGGACAAACATATCTCGAAAGCTAGTCATCAAAACTATGATGGAGGTTGGTTGGGGATCAAGGCTGATAATCAACAGCAGGGGCCTGGATGGGGGGAAGGATGGAAGGGGACAGGATGGACTGGCTTCGGGGGGCTTATGTAAATGAATAAGTAAAAAAAATATTGGACAGCACTGGGCCCCCAGCCCGAGCTCGGCCCCGGGTGCACCACCGGTAGTTCCGCCCCTGTCTAGGGGTTCCTGTCTGCAGTTGAAGAGTGACATGTTCAGAGTGGGTGAGTAGGAATGAATTGGGGCACAGACTGAAGACATGGTGTGGGTTGACGCATTTCGAGTGATATGTGACATAATAGAGGTGGAGGTGTTAGGGTTGACTTCATGAAATGGATTTGGAATCTGTTTGATTGTTTATTTGCACACTCAGTCTAGATTATTAGATGAAGTGCACTGTGGTGGCATCTCAGTACCCTCTCAGCATGTGAAATTATCCAAATATCTGCTGTACATTGCAAACCTTAGTAAGGGCTAGTTCATTTTAAATGGTAATGTCTGCATTTTGTAATCTCCTTATATTTAAGTTTATTGAGTATCTGAAAATAATATTTTCTTTACATATAATTTGATTATATTTAGAAAAAAAGGTTCTGAAAGGTAAAAAAATAACATTTCAGAAACCACAGGCATATTTTGTTTTTTGTGGTTCCTTATGCCTATTCAGATGTATGCACCTACCATTTCCCATGTTATCCTCCTCCTTTCCCCTTGTTATATCTCAGTCATAAGATTACCACACACCTACATACAGTATATAATGATATGTGTATGTGTGTCAGAGTGCCAGTCTCTGATTATAGACATGTTCCTTGGCATTGCATCAGCAACTTCAGGCAGCCCTCTGCACCTTAAAGACATCCTGCACAAACACAATATAGGGGATACTATTACATGGAAATATCAGCTAAATCAACGAGCACAGGTATTGTTCATAAAAATAACTTTCTCTCATTATTCCTGCTCACCTTACTCTACTCAGTGCTTTTTATACAAACAAAATCCTGAGTTCTATTAATGGGAGTCTTTAGGGGGAAACATGTTTTGTATAAATGTTTATCTTAATTATTTCTACCCTCCTCAATGTAATTGTCATGTAAAATGTACATTTAATTTATGTCTAATTAGCCCCTAAAGTAAAAGATTCTACTTTCTGGAGTCTCTTCCTTTCTGCCTGCTCACTCTCATGTAGTGCACACAGCTGTGACTTAAGATCACAACCACAGGGAAGGGGCTTCACACTACCAGTGCATTGCTGATACATGCAGATAGCCACAAGTTAGTGTGAAGACCCTCCCCTGTGGGTGTGCCCTTTGTTCAATGGCTGTAAAACATGACACCCTTCATTACAGAGAACAAGAAGAAAGGGGGATATTCCAGAAGATTAGACTCTGTTACTATGGAGGTTTCTTACAAGTAACTGAAATGTAATTTAGGACAATCAAAAGAAAAAATAAATATATATGAACCAAATTTTTTTTGCTAAAGAGTCGGTTTAACTCCTGCTCACAGGTAGTCCCTGCCATACCTCACTCTTTACTATGCTGATGATTGCTAATGAAACAAGCCACTGACTATTACAATCCCCAGTATGTTTTGAGTGTTTTGAATTTCTATGTAATGAACGTCCAACTTGCAATCTGCATAGACTCTCATGTTTGCTTATTCCACGTCTGCTTAATTGGATGGTTCAGGTGGTCAGTGTGCAAATTCCTACAAGTACGTAGTGCAGCTATTGACATTTGATTTTTCCATATGGAGAAATATTTATTATTTGCCAACTAATTACTCGAACCTCAAACAGAGTGATAAAAATAAATGTACTGCCCATGGAGGTTGGTCTAATTACTGATCTTTGTCCTCAGGGAACCAAATGTATGTACAAGAGAGCCTTGAATTTTGGTTGTTTTTGAGACTAAATACCATATGGTGGGCATGACATAACAGAGCTTATAATGAAAAATAAACATGTTTCCCCATTGAAAAGCCTTTAATAAAACAGTTTACATTGGTGAATGTAAGAAAGATCTCCAAGAGAGATCTTTTCTATATGGCTATATCTCTTCCTAAAATTACTACAGACCAGACAATAAGTATGCTGTTTTGGGTGGAAATGTTATTGAAATGCTCACCACTGTATATTCAATAATGAAAGAACATTCTGAGTCCACATACCTGTCCCATTTAGATGAGATTTGTTTTTTTCCAAAGAATTTGGGAAAAATCTGGGTAGTGACATACATTTGAGGCTCAAAACATATATCCTTTTTTTCCACTTAACATGAGATTCATTAAGGACCATGTGCAGCTTTCAGACCACAACCTTGGAGTACCAACTCAGTACCAACACACAGACTGCAGTTTTACTAGTTTTGCAAGTAGGAAAAAAGTGGTACATTTTAAGTCTCATTTGCATATCACTTCCCAGAATCCTTAGAGGCAGTGGAAAACTGTTCACTGATAAATTCTGTGGGAAAAACACATCTTCTGACCAGTTTAACATCTGAGAGGACTGTTTTTTTCTTTTCTTAAAGGACCACTATATAACGTACTTATTTTTATAACCTGTATAATCCACATTAAACCTTTTCCGATGATATACACAAAGGGCCTCATTCTATTAGCGGCCGCAGCCGTTGCGGGGCCGCAAGGACCGGCCGCAAGCTTTCCGGCTATTCTATTCCCTTACGGCCGGGGGCTCCGGCAGGCTTGCGGCCGGTGCCTTGCTATCTCTTGCGGCCGCTCGCGCCGGAGGAAAGCCTTTGATCTAAAACGGCCGCAAGAGTTTCGGCCGTAAGCAATTCCTATTCGCAATTCAATTGCTCCGGGAACCCTCTCTGCAAGGCTAAAAACGAGCCGCAGCTTACTTGCAGGAAAGAGGTCTCGCTAGCACCAATTAAGCACATAAAATAGCTCAAATAAAGCCATCCTGCACTTTTAGAAGACTATAAAGGGATTTTAGGTGTTAGAAAAAATAGCACATAATTATCCTATACTCAAATCCGTAAAATATTTTATTTTTAATATCCGTAAAATATCCATGTAAAAAGTCCAGAGTGCTTGGAGCACTTCAGACCCGCCCACGCCGCAGCCGGAAAATAAACAGTTAATTTGAACTCGGGTTTGGGCTGATGTGCAAGCTTGAGAGGGGGTTACTTTTAATCCTCATGTCCCCCAATATGATCCCTAGCATTTACAGAGCTGTACAGTGCAGGCTTGAATTTATTTTTGCGTTTTTAGATTTCACAGCTTACGGCCGGTTTCAAGATATGCGGCCGGCCGTAAGGGGAGATCCTTGCGGGGCCGTATAATAGAATCGCGAGTTAACAGAACCCCCGCAAGGAATCGCAGCCTTACGGCCGATTTACGGCCGATAATAGAATGAGGCCCAGAGTATGGAACTGCATCAACATATACAAGCTTAAGCTTTTTTGGCCGTGGCAAAAGCACACCACTGAGATATTCAGTAGAATACTTGATCAAATAGATTTGATGCTGGCCTAGGGCATTCAGATTTATGTGCTCCCCACGCCCCACTTACAGCTTTTCCTTTCCTCTCAAATCGTAAATGTATGTGTTTTATGTATGGTATGTCACAAAGTGTCAAGTATATATATATATTGCAAAGTATTCACCCCCCTTGGCATTTTTCGTGTTTTGTTGTCTCACAAGCTGGAATTAACATGGATTGTTTGAGGATTTGCATCCATTTAATTTACTGAACATGCCCACAACTTTGAAAATGTATTTTTTTTATTGTGGAGCTATCATCAAATTGGACAAAATAACAGAAAAAGTCAGTGTGCATAACTATTCACCCCCCTAAAGTCAATACTTTGAAGAGCCATCTTTTGCAGCAATCACAGCTCCAAGTGGTTTTTGCCCATTCCTCCTTGCAAAACTGCTCCAGCTCCTTCAAGTTTGATGGTTTGCGCTTGTGAACATCATTCTTTTAGTCTGACCACAGATTTTCTATTGGATTGAGGTCTGGGCTTTGACTAGGCCATTCCAACACATTTACATGTTTCCCCTTAACCCACTCAAGTGTTGCTTTAGCAGTGTGTTTGGGGTCATTATCTTGATGGAAGGTGAACCTCCATCCTAGCCTCAAATCACGCACAGAGTGGTACAGGTTTTGCTCAAGAATATCCCTGTATTTAGCACCATCCATCTTTCCCTTAACTCTGACCAGTTTCCCAGTGGGATGGTGTTCTTTGGGTGATAGGATGTGTTGGGTTTGCGCCAGACAGCGTTTTCTTTGATGGCAGAAAAGTTAAATTTTAGTTTCATCTGACCAGAGCACCTTCCTCCATACATTTTGGGAGTCTCCCACATGCCTTTTCGCAAAATCAAAAAATGCTATTTTGTTTTTTGCTGAAAGTAATGGCTTTCTTCTGGCCACTCTGCCATAAAGCCCAACTCTATGGAGCGTACGGCTTATTGTCATTCTATGTACAGATACTCCAGTCTCTGCTGTGGAACTCTGCAGCTCCTTAGGTCTCTGTGCTGCCTCTATGATTAATGCCCTTCTTGCCCGGCCTGTGAGTTTTGGTGGGCAGCCATCTCTTGGCAGGTTTGCTGTTGTGCCATGTTCTTTCCATTTGGTTATGATAGATTTGATGGTGCTCCTGGGGATCATCAAAGATTTGGATATTTTTTTATAACCTAACCCTGACTTGTACTTCTCAACAACATTGTCCATTACTTGTTTGGAGAGTTCCTTGGTCTTCATGGTAGTGTTTGGTTAGTGGTTCCTCTTGCTTAGGTGTTGCAGCCTCTGGGGCCTTTCAAAAATGGTGTGTATATGTAATGACAGATCATGTGACACTTAGATTGCACACAGGTGGACATCATTTCACTAATTATGTGACTTCTGAAGGTAATTGGTTGCACCAGAGCTTTTTATGGGCTTCATAACAAAGGGGGTGAATACATACGCACATGGCATTTTTCTGTTTTCTATTTCTAAAAAATAGTTTTATGTAAATATTTTTCTCATTTCACTTCACCAACTTAGACTATTGTGTTCTGATCCATCACATAAAATTCAGATTACCAAAACATTGAACTTAAGGCTGTAATGAAACAAAATAGTTAAAAAGTCAAGGGGGTGAATACTTTTGCAAGGCACTGTATATCTCCTTCTCGAATTGCTGCCTTGTCGTGGTGACGGGGTTTATGTACCTCATTGAAGCTGTGAGCTATACCATGTAGGATCACTGCAAGGAGTGCCTTTGGCGCCATTGCAGCCTAAGTCCCACGGGCTTTCTGCGCTCATTGCAGCCCCCAAGTGCGGGGCTCGCTTCGCGAGGGCCACAAGTGCATGACCAACATTGCAAACGTCACCAACATTCACAACTATATATGTGATAACTAATGATTAAAGTTACTTCATTTTATTTTTTTTAAAGATTGCAATTTGATAGAGAACATACCATTTTTATAAATACTGCAAAAAATGGTAGTGGATAAGTGGAATTTCCTATAAGAGGAAGTGGTAGGACAAATAGAGTGGCTGAAAATAAACATGTCTAGGATTAGTCTATTTTGAGGATTAATTAATCTTAAAGTTCTTAGATATATAGGAAAATGAACAGATAATATGTTTCTGTAGATTCATATCTGCATCAAAAGCTTGTTTCTATGCCAAACGGCTCCTCTCTCAACAGAAGAAAAATCTGTATGTCTTTGTAATTAAACCAATTAAAGCAACCTGTCCTTTTTCTATTCATAGTTCAGTCATTATCCAGTGATCACCACACTGTCTAATTGTGTACTAGTGCATTGCAATTGATATCTCATGCATATTTATATACATATATATTAACATTAAAAAAAAAAAGCTCCTTCCGGCTCTGACTTAAATGCGATGGAGGCTATTAAAGTTCATTGATTACAAAATTGGGTCAAACATAACAGCTTGTGATTTATTATGAAGAAATATTCTCATTGAATCCATTGGATTGTCTTGCTGAACAAAAATATACCTTGTCCCCTGGGAGAATTACTCTGTGACGGGTGCACATCCCCCAGTTTAGCTGCCCTAACAATTTATTCAGCTTTTTTTTTGCCCTTATTTGTGCATTCAGAGTAGTATTCATCAAATATTGTTCCTAGTACATTTTTTTGTATTTTTCGAATAGAAACCCCAATGTTCTTCAAAATTATTAAAAGATTCCATATCGTTTTCAAGCCATGTTAAAGGCTTTATTTTTTTAATTACTTATTACGCTATAAATATGTAAATAATATAAAATTAAACACATACTGTAATGAATCTAAAAGACTAAATACATAATAACATGTTTGAAATAATACATTTGTGTTTCTTGTATTAAGTTGGGATTGATTAGCAGCGCAGTAAGGTATTATTCGCTGGTTTTAGAGATATAATAGACTGTTGGTTGTAGAAGAGGGGTTAATAATAGGTTGGGTGATGGCCACCAATGCTCTAAAACAGTGGTTCCCAACAGAGCTTATCTGGCAATCCTTATGGATGAGTAGAGTCTAAAACTTTATGTAATACATACCATCACCACTGTTTAGTTGAGTCCAACTCTCTGTGACCCTATCGACCACAGCACGCCAGGCACATTATTTCTGGTTGTGCCAATCCATAAGGTTTTCATGGCAGAGATACTGGAGTAGTTTGCCAGTTCCTTCTCCAGTGGACTGAGATTTGTCTGACCTAGCTGCTTGTGACCCTACACCCTACAACTTCATTGAAGTACACAAGCCCCTTCACCATGACAAGGTAGTGATTACAGAAGGGGACCATCACCATTAGTCACAGTTATAGTGTGAGTTTTACCATATTTATGTATTTTCTCATTATAATAAGATCTGTGATATGCACTGAGGCTCACCAGAGCTAAATTGTATTATTTCTAGAGAGACACCAATTCCTGTGATAACTGTACATCTATTGTATTTCAAGACAAACCATACTCTATTAGTTCCATGATTGTTATTAAAATAGAAATCAGAATATAGCTTGAACTTTGTACTGAATTGTGCATTATCATTGTAAGCTTCTGTTACAATATAAATAATGGGTCTAATGATGAATGGATTTATGAAATAATAAACCCATTATTTCTGTATTAATAATAAAATAATATTAAGTATTACTAATAGTTATCATGAAGTAAATAGGCACCTGTTTAGAAAATCTAAGTTTGGTTTATCAATTATTTTCTGCACACTATCATACTTGGGTGAATTGTCATCTAACATATGCCATTTAAATATCTGATTTACTCAGACAAGTAAAGTGTGTTTATTTTCTGTGTGTAGTGATTTGGTACAGGTGAGAGGGGAGTGTTTTTGCCTGGGTTAAACTTGCATATAAGTTAAGACCTTGTGTGTCACTGTTTGCATCTGATTAACTCAGGGTACTGAGAGAACTGGGTTTTGTACTAGCCAAACCATTATATCTCATTTTTCAAGATTTACTCAACACAGGGTCGTTACCAGATAACTGAAGAAAAGCAGAAGTGATACCTATATTTAGGAAGGAAGCAAGAGCAAATCTGGGAAATTATAGACCTGTAAGCCTCACTTCTGTAGTGGGAAAGGTTTTAGAAGTGTTAGTAAGAGATAATATACAAGAATATGTCTATTTGAACAGGATTATCAGTAGGAGTCAACATGGATTTATAAGGGATAGGTCATGTCAAACAAATCTAATTAGTTTCTATGAAGAAGTTAGTAGGAATGTGGATCAAGGCAACTCCTTAGATATAGTCTTTTTAGATTTTGCAAAGGCTTTTGATACAGTGCCACATGGGAGACTATTGTGCAAACTAAGGGATGCAGGAATTGCAGTAAATATATGCACATGAATTGAGAACTGGTTAAAAGACAGGAAGCAAAGGTAAGTGAGGTTCCCTAGGGTTCAGTATTAGGTCCTCTCCTTTTTAACATATGTTCATAAATTAGAGAATTGGGCAATTAAATGGCAGATGAGATTTAATATGAATAAATGTAAGGTTATGTATCTGGGAAGGAAAAATAGCCATGCAATTTATAAACTTAATGAAGCAAATCTCCAGGTATCAAATATTGAAAGGGATTTGGGAGTACTTGTGGACAACCACCTAGGTAACATTGCTCAATGCCAAGCAGCATCTGCAAAGGCAAATCAAATATTAGCATGTATTAAGACAGATATAGAAGCAAATATAATTATGCCACTATACAAATATCTAGTATGCCCTCATTTGGAATATGGAGTACAGTTTTGGGCACCACTTCATAAAAAGGACATTTTAGAACTGGAAAAAGTACAGAGAAGGGCAACAAAACTAATAAGGGGAATGAAGGGGCTAAGTTATGAAGAAAGACTAACCAAATTAAACTTATTTTCTCTAGAAAAAAGGTGTCTAAGAGGGGATATGATTACCCTATATAAATACATCCAGGGTCAGTATAAAGATTCGTCAAGGGAGCTTTTTGTGCCAAGAGGTTTTCAACTGACAAGAGGACATCCTTTGATGTTAGAAGTAAAAAGATTCCACCTTAAAGAAAGAAAAGGGTTCTTCACAGTAAGGGTAGTTAATTTGTGGAATTCTCTACCAAAGGAGATGGTGACAGTAGTTTTAATAGATAACTTTAAATAGGAATTGGATATATTTTTTAAATAAAAAGGGCATTCAGGGTTATCCTGGTTAATTAGAGAGGGAGTATTGATCCAGGGAGAAGTCTGATCGCCAGTATCTGGGGTCAGGAAGGAATTCATGTTTTTCCCTTTTGAGACAATTGGCAAAGCTTTACGTTTTTTTTTTCTGTTTGCCTTCCTCTGGATCAACTAACAATTAATCTGCATATTGCAGATCAGAGGAGATCTTAAAAAGTTGAACTTTATGGACTAAATTCTTTTTTCAACCTCAATTACTATATAACTATGTAAAATATGTATTAAAGGGCCACTGTAGAAAATTGAACGGTGCTGTAAGGAATTTCATGTAAAAGATAAAAATGTAAAGACTGTTTTTGCTTATTTTATTTTTTATTTATGCTTTCTAATAACATTTTCAACTTAAAACTCATTTCTAAACCCATTGTCAACTTTATTCAAAAGACCCTATAAATCAATGACCTACTAATAAACAGCACTTTGTATATTCACTGAATGTGTATCATGACAAGACATGCCAAAGTGTTATTGTATTCCTTGCAGTGTTTTCTGTAACAAAAGCAGTATATATTTAGTGCAATGTTGTCATTCTCTTTTTGTATGTGCAACAAATAGCAATTATACATAGAAACCATTCTGAACTGAAAATAGTAGGTGTTTTGAAATAGAACAGTGGAGGCTGTGTCACTACTAACATCTCCATTGTGGGAAATAATGGATCAGCCGGTTGAATAGAGAGGTCAGGGTGCACTGTAGATCAGGAGCAATGGGGCTATAGCTGGGACAGCCACCCATGTTAGTAAGCAAGGGCTTGATTACTACAATGACATTTACAGAATAACTATACCTAGCCAACAACCAAGAAAGCCATGATGGTGTTTTTTTTTTTTTTTAAAAGACCACTTTATGTTGAAAAACATATATGCATAAATGTGACCAATACTACAACATGTGCTAGACGTATTAATATTAGAGCACAGTCATTTGCTAATATTTAAGGTTCTCTCAAATGTTCTATTAAAAACTAATTATTTATGAGCTTTAAAGTTTGCATAGGTTTGGAGCATATGTTTTTTTGGGGTATTTTAGGAGGAAATTTGAGTCTTCATTTATTTGCCAATTTTCCTGGAATTCTGTCTAGCCAAAAAAAGTAGTTTTTTATTGAATTTGTGGTATGATGGCATGGTGTTTTTTGCTCACTTCTTTGAAAATATCAATGGAATTATTTTAGATAGCTGAAGCAGTTTTTGAGATATATTTTTAAAATAATGTAATAAGCATGCGTAGAAGAGACTTGTGCATGTGAGCAACTGCCAGATTACATGCATTTGATTGGTCAATTAAGACCTGGTGATCTTCTTAGTATGTTTATAATCACCTGTAATGGCAAACATTCGCCAGATAGGGTGAATGACTGATAATGGATGTTAATGAAATTTCATTTTGAAATGTCAAATAGTTTAAAGCTTTCTCACTTACCTTCAGTGGTAAATGTTCTCCACAGGGGGCGAGCGTATGATACCCTCTCATGCTTTGTCAGATGAGTTACCAGGATTGATAAACCTACATCTTACATGTCAGGAGTGAGTGAGTGTCCAAGGACACATACCGTGTGAGGGTAAAAACGTAACATACAAACAAATGTTATCTACTAATGTACAACATTCGCTCAACACTAATAACGAACGTTTCATCAAACCTGCCAAATTAATGTACTTTACAACAATTTCAAAATTAACATTTCATTAATATATAATATAATTTGCTTGCCATCTCTGGCAAATGTTCACAATTACAGGCAAGTGAGTGTGGCTTAAAACCATTGTAAATTTCAACATTTTAAATTTCATTAAAGACACATCTAAGTTTCCCTGTTTTTGCCTTTTTCTAATCTAACACATGCTGCTTATACCAGAAATAAACATTATATTGAGTCATTCTATACACACACAGATTTATTTTATTAAAAATTAAAATGTCTTTTCCACACCTTTAGAGCTGCCTACATAGGCACAGTGTACCTCCCAATAGAAACACTGCATTTGGGTATGAATTTTAACCCTTTACTAACCTTTAAGCCAGCAGCAGTACAATGCAGAAAACTACAAAGCAATATCTGACTCCTCCTGTTTCCTTTTGAAGGGGACTACACATCCCATGATTCCTTCCCGCACAAACTGATATTACAGATGGATACAATGTATTAGCTTCCTGTGCTTGGTCAAAACGAATTATGAATGTTATGCTAATTTTATCAGGGATTTCAAGTTTGTTAACTCTGGAAATCAACAGCTTGCAACACAAGAGATTTAGCAAACATCAAGGTGACTTTGTTAATGTTTATTTTGTTATTTTCATGCAAAAAATGTTTTCATACACAACTGATTCCCCTCTGTCAGATGCCTTCATAATCCATGAAACTAAAATATACCTTTAATTGCCATTGCCTTCTAGTGCACATTTAAGGAATTTAAGTCAGACTTTTAGGTCTATTCAATAGGCCCACCGGATGGACATTTGCCTCTCATCTGCAGTGAAATCTATTTTTCTATGTTAAACAAAATATTCACATTCATTAAGCAGCAGTCTCCACCAATCAAATTGTAAACAAAAAAAATTAGCATTTATTTTCACTACCTTAATTAAACAACACATTTAACTTGTATGACAATGTATATTATTTAATACATATATAGACACAATTTCTTTTACAGGGTGTGGTATAAATGCATATAGGGGGAATAAACACAACATATTATAGAAAACATATATACACATATAGACATATGTGTATAAATGTTTGGTCTGGGCCTGCATGAGTGCTGCTGGCACTGGGGAGCTACAGTTATTTTGAGGGAACCATGAATGCCAACATGTACTGTGACATACTGAAGCAGAGCATGATCCCCTTACTTCGGAGACAGGGCAGTATTCCAACATGATAACGACCCCAAACACACCTCCAAGATGACCACTGCCTTGCTAAAGAAGCTGAAGGTAAAGGTGATGGACTGGCCAAGCATGTCACGAGAGCCGTGATGAGCGCCTCCCGTCAACATTACTATTTGAGGTCTATCTTACATTACACTGCAACATTATGTCATATTCCTTAGCAAGTTCCATGCCCATTACAATATTTATCAATGACATGGGCTGGTTCCCTTCCACCCTCACAATAGTCCATAGTACACAAGGTTCAGTGGAGGCCCTCTGAACGATTACTTATAAATGCTGCTAACTCATTTATGAAATACACCCCTTCAACTAGTAATATTAAGCAAGTCACTAACACAAAGCATGTTCTAAACACACAACATTTCTGTAAACATTGCCCATACAAACAACTTGGAACCTTCCATAGTAGCTCCCTAGTCCATGGAAATATACAAATATTTAGAAATATCTGTTATGAATAACAGAGCCCATTGTCCAAAAAGCTCAGGGGGGCCCTTCTGGGCATTACATTACCCTTTTAGCATAATGTGTCTTTATACATCTTTCCCCCATATAACCATGTAAGCTCTTCTGGGCACAGACAATGTAACCCATTGGTTGCCTTTATGTTCATATTATTTGTTGTTTAGTCATTCATTTGTGTCTGACTCTACGAGACTCTAGGGACCACAGTACGCCAGTCACATATGTCAACTACTACCCCTCTGAGATCCATCAAGCTCATGTTCATTGCTTCAATGACTGCATCTATCCATCTCCGCTTCTGTTGTCCCCTTCTTCGTGTGCCTTCAATCTTTCCCAGCATCAGAGTATTCTCTATGGAATCCTATCTTCTCATGATATGGACAAAATATTTGAGCTTTACCCTCGTGATCATACCTTCTAGTAAACAGTTTGTCTTGACTTCCTTTAGAGTTGATTGATTGAATCTTCTTGCCGTCTATGAAACCCTAAGCATTTTTTTTCCAATACCAGAATTCAAAGGAATCAATTTTTCTGTGTTCAGCCTTCCTTATGGTACAACTCTCACATCTGTATGTTACTACTGGGAATACCATAGTATTAATTATGCAGATCTTTTTTGATAGTAATATATCTTTACTTTTTAATAGCTGGTCCAGACTTGCCATATCTTTCCTCACCAGAAGCAAAAGTCTTTTAATGTCTTTATGTTAAATGCACTTATATTGTCATACAATTGTTTTGTACCTTATCTCTGTAAAGCTCTGTGCATGCTGATGGCGCTACGCAAATTAAAATACATACATATATTTCCTATACTTTGTGATCTGCGTCTTTTGTATGGTACTTTAAAAAATGGCTATGTGCTTACATAAGTACATAAACTGTTGGCAAAGTTCTGCTTTCAATGCTTAAATGAACTCCTGAACACAGATGTCCCATTTGTATTTCATTAGTAGACCATTCTCTCTGCGGCTTTAGTCCTATGCACTAAGCAATAATTACCTGGCTCAGAACCATTCCCTCACCAGCTGGCCTGGGACCTTCCCTGCTCTGACCAGGTCCCTCTCGGCTGTCAGCCCTTTCCAGTCAACTGGACAGCTCAATCAGTAGGAAATATCAAATATGCTGTTTGTAGGAGCTTGAACTGCAATATTTTTACATAGTAATACACTGTATCTTAACCCCATAGTGACTGGATATGTACTATTAAAAGTAGTATCTGTATTAAATACTTTCAAGTTAGTGACAGTCTGATTTTTCTGTGTTGCTTAAAAAAAAGATTATTACATTGTGTAAATATATTATTTCAAAGATACATTCTGTACACCTGTCAGGTCATGCCTTTTCCTAACTCCTAATTTACCTAAATGTGCTATTATTGTTTATATTTTTTTCTCAGTTCATCATGTCTGTTGTTTTCGTAGTAAGCTGAAAGGGGGGCAGGGTTTGGTGGCTCTAGGTGTAGACTTATTTGTAATGAGCCATTAATACTGAAATAGATAGGAAAACATTGAATCATTTAAAATATCTATTGACTGAAAATGAATCTGTTGATCTAACTGGACCTTTTTTGAAATATTAAGCCAAAAAGCAAATACACTCCACCCTTTTCTATTAGTCCCAATATAGAGTTATTTGTCCAAAATGTAGTGAGAGATTTAGAAGAATTATCAACAAAAAAATTATCTAACTCAAATCTCTCACAAGGAGAAAGACAAGCTTTAAAAGATTTACAAAATAATCAGGATATAATAATTAAAAATGATGATAAAGGGTGTAATTTAGTCATCCTGAATAGAGAAGACTATATTAAAGAGAATCTGAGACTCCTCAGTAACAAAGAATGTTACAAAAAATTATCTAAAGATCCAACTGAACAATTTTTAAGAGAATTGAATAATATCCTGAATAAAGGTCTGAATAACAAAATAATAACCAAACAAGAATGGGAATTTCTTAGCATCAAAGATCCCAGGATTGCCGCTTTCTATTCTATTCCAAAAATTCATACAAATGCATCTAAACCACCTGGTAGACCAATAGTATCTGGCATAAATAGTGTAACATAAAACTCTAGCAAATACTTAGATTCCATCCTGAGAGAACATGTGGTGTCTCTTACATCATATGTAAAAGATACTAAAGATGTATTAAAGAAAATAAATGGGCTAACCACAAATAAACATACTCTATTAGTATCATTGGATGTTGAATCACTATATACCAATATTCAACATCATAGAGGCTTACATGCCGTAAAATATTTTTTGCAAAAAAAAGGTAGTCTCTATGATAAACATAATGAGTTTTTAATGGAACTATTGGAATTTGTGTTGACACACAATTATTTTGTTTTTTTGCAAAATTATTACCAGCAAACCCAAGGTACAGCTATGGGGACAGCATGTGCCCCTGCATATGCAAATCTGCACCTTGGGTGGTGGGAGGAACAAATAGTGTTTAGTGAGGACATGGAAAACTACATTAAGGATGTGGACCTATGGATCCGCTATATAGATGATGGTACTCTTCAACATTTGCAGAATTTCATAAGAAAACTGAATAATAATGACATGGGTCTATATTTGACCTCAGAGATAAGTGATACATCCATAAATTTTTAGATTTAAAAATCTGCAAAAAACAAGATGGCAAATTGACAACTAATACTTACAGGAAACCTACAGCAACAAATAACCTTTTCCATGCCAAAAGTAGTCACCCAAAATCCTTGATCTCTGGCATCCCAATAGGACAATATTTGAGAATTAAAAGAAATTGCTCTAAGGAACATAATTTCGAAGTAGAGGCAAAAGATCTGCAATGAAGGTTCCAAGAACATGGGTATAATAAAAAAAAGTATTAAAGATTGCCTATCACAGAGCCAAAAATGTTAGTAGAGATACTCTACTTATGGAGAAATCCATCAATGAAGATAATAATGACAGATGCATAGGAACATATAATAAGTGGTTTGATGTAAAAAAGATTTTTAATAAACTCTGGCAAATACTGAGAGATGATAAAGATAATCCACAATTAACAAGTAGAAGATCCATTAATTTAAAAGATATGTTGTCTAAAAGTCATCTGGAGAATCCAAAGAAGACTACTTGGCTTCAAGAAATAAAAGGTTGTTTTAAATGCCA
Organism: Discoglossus pictus; assembly: GCA_027410445.1. Classification (NCBI taxonomy): domain Eukaryota; kingdom Metazoa; phylum Chordata; class Amphibia; order Anura; family Alytidae; genus Discoglossus; species Discoglossus pictus. The sequence continues at coordinate 183,100,688 of CM050168.1, read as the reverse complement.
ATCCTGTAAGGCTTGCCAATTTGTGAAACCTGCAAAGATGTTTACTTCAAAAGATAAGATACAGATATATTCAGTGAACTATCTTATAACCTGTAAAACAGAGAGAGTCATTTATTTAATATCTTGCAAATGTGGAATGAGATACGTAGGTAAAACCTATAGAGAATTCAGAATAAGAATTCTAGAACACATCTATAGTATAAATAGAGAGTATGACACCCCAGTGGCAGTTCATGTAAATACTAAACACAATGGTGATGTTAAAGTACTTTAATTTATGGCCATTGATCATATTGAAAAAAAGCATCAGAAGGGGCAACATTTTTATAACTCCTTAATAGTACTTGAGACTTATTTTTTGCACTTGCACTTTAATTTAGATAGCACTAGATATTTAGTATGTGCAAAAATTGCATAGTAAGTTATATTGACATATTCCCTGAAAGAAATGCAGCATCTGAATACATTTTAAAGTTTTTAACTAAGTTATCAAAAGTTACATTGTATTTATTTATTTATTTATGTCTCGTCAACACAATTGGGCATAATAGGTGTACACTATAAGAGGGAACCTTTCCTTAAGTTCTCTTAATTACTCCTAGAGAAAATACTGGCAATTATGGATGCCACATTCCTATTCTGCCACTGGCAAGTCTCCTCCCACTTCAGTAGGTTGTTCAGCAGAAATTAAAATGGTAAATTCCACAGCAGTTGAATGGTATATACAAGATAATAAGTTATAGGGGCTGAATTATTTTGTTTCTTTTACATTCTAAAAACATTTTGCTTATTGTTAGATGTAATTCTTTAAAAGGAGTATCTACAGGGACCCTTTAACTGCCATTTGGTATCTGTAAGTTGCTTATAATCAGATATCATTCTGATCAGCGTAACATGTAAAGCCGTTTGATAATCATCACAATGATGGTGAGTTCCCTTTTCATCCATGAATGTAGTTTTGTTCCTTCTTTTTACTCCAGAAAGCTTTGTTACTAAAGCCTCAAAACCCATGTCCTTCTTATTCTCTTCAATCTTTGTCTCTTTATTCCAGTACCACTTTTTCACTGGCAATATATACATATGAATGACTCACACGCCTACTTTCTTCCACTTACTCTTCCTCATTTGAGGTATTCATATCCCTGAGTTTGAGCACCCATTATCTAAACGTTAGTGGTGGCACAGAATAGCATATTAAATTAAAAGCTTCACTTAGTTTAGCTATAAATGTCCTAGCACCAACTTAATAATGGAACTAGTCATCACTCATTCTTCCTTCACACAAATCTGTATTATATTCATCCCCACAATCAGACTTTTTCTCTATGCTTTCCCTTACTGGCACCTTTACTCTGCCACTTTCCTTATTCTATCCCTGCTTTACCTACATCTTTAGACTACCCAACCCACAGTTTCTTTACACCGGCACATATTTACACCTTTACACTGCCAAACCAATTACCAACAACCTTATTAAACCCGTGCTCTTGCCTACATAAGCGAAATATCCTACCCTTATCCAAACCATATCCTCTACCCTCGCCCTTTCACTGTTCCTACCATAGCTTACCTGCTTCTTTACTTTACCCATTCCGTATCTGCTTCTTTACTCTATCCATACCTTATCTGCCTGTTTAATCTACCCATACCTTATCTGCTTCTTTACTCTACCCATATCATACCTGTTTTGTTACTCTACCCATACCTTATCTTCTTTTTTACTCTACCCATACTGTACCTGTTTTTTTACTCTACCCATTCCTTATGTGCTTCTTTACTCTACCCATACCTTATCTTCTTCTTTACTCTATCCATACCTTATCTACTTCTTTACTCTATCCATGCCTTATCTTTTTTTTTACTCTACCCATTCCTTATGTGCTTCTTTACTCTATCCATACTTCATCTGCTTCTTTACTCTATCCATACCTTATCGGCTTCTTTACTCTACCCATACCTTATCTTCTTCTTTACTCTATCCATACTTCATCTGCTTCTTTACTCTATCCATACCTTATCGGCTTCTTTACTCTACCCATACCTTATCTTCTTCTTTACTCTATCCATACTGTAACGGAGTTGGAACACAAAGTCCAGTATCTCCGCTGGTATATGGTAAAATATCCAAGAAGCACTGCAGTCTCACCAGCCCCAACCTCCCATATTGGACGATACTCAATTGGGAGTCAAAGAATACTGTCTTTATTTTGTTATGCAGAAATATATATACATCTCTTTCCACAGGCAATACACATCCCCCATATTTGGCCACACAATAGATGTGGTCACACCTCCCTGAGGCTACCTGGCTACTTTGATACAATCAGACATTGATCAGATTATACTTCTCTTTGTTCTTATGTCTCATAATGAAAACACTTTATACAATAGACTTCCTTATCTTACATTTTACAAACAGGTTTTACAGAGGCCTCTGTACTGGGGACAATGGGGAAAGTAATCCAATTATCCAGGGATAGAGGCAACCTCCATTGAGCACATTGTTGCAAGAAAACATAAACCACTTTAAAATACATAAAGTCACCTTTTACACATAACACACAGACATTTCACATATCCCCAGATAGCTGGGATCTGAGCGCACAAAACTACCGAATAGCGCTCAGATCCTATTCACACAGTTCAATTGCCAGGTAGCTAAAGTCTTTCCCATAGTCTTTCATTATATGAATGGGCTCCATGGCATAGCTATCTGGGGTATCACCGCTCCCACAGGGCAAGTACCGAATGACCCCACTGTATTTAAAGGGCCAGAATGAGGGACATACACTCTGGTATGGCCGAATACTGTTTTTAAAGGGCAATATGTCCCAGGGTCATAGTCGCAGGGCAGGAGGCTGGCAATAAGTCCTCTCCAGGACAAAGTGGCGAAGGGCACTTCGTCACACATCTCCCCTTTGGGGGGAAGTCTAATCAGACACCTGGATATTTCGCTGTGGTGATGGGGCAACACGCTGAGGAGACTTGAGGGGCAGAGGCCAGCGGCAGTCTGCCCTGATGCCAGCTCTTCTGCTGGTATAACCTGCAGGACATCCTGCTCTGTACAAGGGACAAAGGGAGGGCAGAGGCCGACTGCACTCTGCCCCGCTGTCAGCTCTTCTGGGGTACTTGGGACATATTCAGGGAAAAGGTGGGGGTAAGTGGGGGTTAACATTTCCTCTGTTAACCCTGGGGCCACATTAGGAGTTAGCTGGGGAGGGGAATTTGTACTTACCCCCTCCTCCGGTTGTCCCAGTGAGGGTAGTTGGGGATCTGGACAGGCTGTCCAGCATCCCGGTAGGTCAGGCACAGAGACCACGGTCCCATCTGCGCCGTCTGGGAGATTGGTGTCTCCCCTTGTTAGGGTAAGCTGTCGCTGGGGGGAGAGGGCGACACCCTCAGCTCCCTGGGGTTCACACTGCCGCTGGGGGGGAAGGGCAACACCTTCGGCCCCCTGGGGTACACACTGCCGCTGGGGAGGAAGGACGGCACCTTCTGTTCCCTGGGATACACACTGTCGCTCGGGAGGAAATACGGCACCTTCTGCTCCCTGGGATACACACTACCGCTGGGGAGGAAGGACTGCACCTTCAGCTCCCTGGGGTACCCACTGCCGCTGGGGAGGAAGGACGGCACCTTCTGCTCCCTGAGATATGCACTGTCGCTGGGGAGGAAGGACGGCACCTTCTGCTCCCTGGGGTATACACTGCCGCTGCGTAGGAAGGACGGCACCTTCTGCTCCCTGGGATACACACTGCCGCTGGGGAGGAAGGACTGCACCTTCAGCTCCCTGGGGTACCCACTGCCGCTGGGGAGGAAGGATGGCACCTACTGCTTCCTCTGCCTCTGTGTCTGCAGCTGCTTGTACTGGGTTAACCTCGTGGAGGGTGCCCAAAGATTCTTCATTAGACCGGGTCCCGAAGAAAGGTTGTCGAGGCTCACTCTGGTAGCAGTGTACTGCTGCCGGTTTGCAGGGGAATTAGTTGGAGTATTCCACGTGGAGCGGTTTCTCTTTCTTGGACAGTCTCTCTGCATGTGGCCCTGCTGGTTACACGTGTGGCACCTGATGTACCCTGGAGGGGTTTGGTAGTTCCCACCACCCGGACGCAGTGCTGGGGGGGGGGGTTAATGGTGGGAGGTGGGTTAGCAGCTCCCAAGATGGACCGCCCCCGTGCCTGCTGCTTTTCCATTATGTATTAGTGGACATCTGCCATTATCCTTTCCAAGGTTTTTGTGGGAGGCGTACCTGGGAAAAAGGCCAGTCTGCTTTGGAGTTCTCTTCCAAACTCATTCTGTGTGCTGTCCGTAAGAGGTGCTGTAGCAGCTGCCCGGTCTCCCTCCATGAGTTCCTTTCTGTCTGCATCCCTGTAGTTCGCGGCTGCCTCCTCCTCATCATCATGGAACGCTGTCCGAAAACTAGCCGGTTCCATCCTGCTGTAGCCAGGGGCGCTGTACGGATACTAGCGTTGCCCTCAATTTGTAACTCCACGGAATGGTGTCTCCTGTAGCTGTCCTTCTGACCGTGGGAACAATTCCGCCACTTGCCACCATCTGTAACGGAGTTGGAACACGAAGTCCAGTATCTCCGCTGGTATATGGTAAAATATCCAAGAAGCACTGCAGTCTCACCAGCCTCAACCTCCCATTATGGACGACACTCAATTGGGAGTCAAAGAATACTGTTTTTATTTTGTTATGCAGAAATATATATACATCTCTTTCCACAGGCAATACACATCCCCCATATTTGGCCACACAATACACATAGAGAGACAATAGGTGTGGTCACACCTCCCTGAGACTACCTGGCTACTTTGATACAATCAGACATTGATCAGATTATACTTCTCTTTGTTCTTATGTCTCATAATGAAAACACTTTATACAATAGACTTCCTTATCTTATGAGGAGTCTCTGTAATAGGATTATCTATTAGCCTAGTAGCTGTAATATTCTGAGCCAATATATTCTGTAGAACATATACCAACATATCTACAGTACAGCAATGTGATCATATTTTAACCATAACCATAAAACAGGGTAAAACAGTGATGGGTTCCGTTACACATACCTTATCTGTTTTTTTACTCTACCCATTCCTTATGTGCTTCTTTACTCTACCCATACTTCATCTGCTTCTATACTCTATCCATACATTATCGGCTTCTTTACTCTACCCATACCTTATCGGCTTCTTTACTCTACCCATACCTTTTCTGTTTTTTTACTCTACCCACTCCTTATGTGTTTCTTTACTCTACCCATAACTTATCTGCTTCTTTACTCTATCCATACCTAAGCTGCTTCTTTACTCTACCCATACCTTACCTGTTTTTTTTTTACTCTACCCATTCCTTATGTGCTTCTTTACGCTAACCATACCTTATCTTCTTCTTTACTCTATCCATACCTTATCTACTTCTTTACTCTATCCATACCTTATCTGTTATTTTACTCTACCCAATCCTTATGTGCTTCTTTACTCTACCCATACCTTATGTGCTTCTTCACTCTATCCATACTATATCTGCTTCTTTACTCTACCAATAACATACCTAGTTCTTTACCAATACTATTTCTGATTCTTTTTTCATACGTTACATGCTTCTTTACTCTACTAATAACTTATCTGCTTCTTTATTCTACCCATACCGTACCTGGTCCTTTACTCTACGCATTCCATATCTGGTTCTTTACCCATACCTTACCTGCCTCTTTACTCTACCAATACTTTCTCTGCTTCTTTACTCTACCCATATTTTACCAGTTTCATTACTCTACCCACAACCTACCTGTTTTTTTACTCTGCTAATAGCTTATCTGCTTCTTTACTCTATCCATACTGTACCTGTTTTTTTATCCATATGTTATCTGTTTCTTTACCCATACTTAATCTGCTGTTTCGAACTAAATCTGATAATACCCACACTTTAATTCAACTACTCACAAATACACATTTTGATTCTTCCACTGACCTTGCCACACATTTGAATCCTTATTCTGGCCAAACATTCTTTTTGTATTTTTTTATTTACATAAAACTCACAAATACATATATAAAATCATACAAAACATAAAGATATTTTACTGTATTCCTTTATACATTCAAATAAGTATTTCAGAGATTTAAGTGGATTAGCAATGGTCACCGCAACATCATCTGCAAACATGGTTACTTTATTAATCATATTTCTGGTCTCTAAAGGAGAGAGGGGTCAACCCTGTCTGGTACAATTTTTTTATTCTCAAGGTATCTGATTTGTAGCCAGAACCTAATACATAAGCCGATGCATTTGTATATAAGGCTTTAAATGCCTGCCTGCCAAAATTCCCAAGTCTTAACTCACTCAACACAAGATTGATGAGATCCCAGTTTACCCTGTCGAATGCCTTTTCGGTGTACAGAGACAGGGCATGCGTTGGGCTTTTCTTATTTTTAGCATATGCTATTAAGTTCAGCAATTTTCTCATGTTATCTGTGCCTATCTTAGTTTTAATAAAACCTGTTTGGTCCACATCAATTAGTTTTAACAACAGAGGATTCAGTCTTGCTGCCAGTACTTTTGCATAAACTTCTATATCTGTGTTGAGTAACGAAATTTGGCATTATTTCTTATAATTTATTTAGTCTTTACCTATTTTGGGAATGGTAATGATGGCAGCTTTCTTGCATTTCTAATGGTGCTTTGCCAGAACATTTTCTTTCATTAAATGTATATTTTAAATGATTACTTAAAACAGAAGAGAACAATTTGTAGTATAGGTTTGGAAAACCATACGTCCTGGGGACTTATTGAGTTTAAGTGTTGGTTATGGCTTCTTCGATTTCTTTTATTGTTATCTCTCTTGCTAATATTTCACGTTGTTCTTCCTTAATTTTCGGGAGTTTTAATTTAACCATATATCATACTCATAGAATTTGATGGAAATTACAAGTATTCATAATACAACCAATAACAAAATACAATTTAACACTTCCACATCCATACTATTAGAGATTTTCAATCTAAAATGTTCTCTTATGACAGATTGAAGGTGATAAAAGCTGTCTAGATACATTTCTGTCTAGTCAAAAAAAAATTCAACTTTTACCTTTCTTTACACTAGCATATTTAGGAAGTATTAAAAGCTAATAACTTTGTTGATCTCCTATAAGAAGGTCCTAGTGAAGCCTCCCCACAGATTCTCTCACTTCCTCTGCTCCCTTGCACCCCATAGCATTCTGATACTCTGTAAAAGTACCCTTGTAAAAAGATACAGAGAAATTGAGGAGAGGACGAGGGACGAGAGGAAAAGGTGAGAGCGGGAGAGAAAAAAAAAAGGGAGGGGAACCCCAATGATCCCTCCCCCCTATACCTTCTTCCTCCTAAATTAAACTATTTACTTATATCTAGTATGAATACATTTGTGTAATCTCTTTGGAGCCATTAATAACTACTTAAAAATGTGCATTTATACTTCTCAAATCAAAAAAGTGTGATATCTTACTTAACTGTATGCATAACATTTACAAAGTACCATAGTGTGAATTGTGTGTTTATATGGACAACGAGATAATTCTCTCAATAATAATTGTGGTATTCCTTGATAATAAATCCAGTGCTCTTTAAAAAAAACATATATATATATTATGTTTCCTTTCTTCCTCTCCACTCCCACACTCCACCCCTCTCCCCTTAGACCCTCCACTCAAACCCTCTTCCAAATCAAGGAGGCTTCAACTGCTGTGTTCAAGTCTTTTCTAGCAGTAGAGGTGCATGGGATATTCCATGTTTCTAAAAGTTTTTCTCCTTCAGTAACTGTCTTAATAACATATCTTATATTCTCTTTCATAATTACTAATTTTGTTGGAAATACCCAATTGTATTTGATATTTTTATTTCTTAGAACTTTTGTAATTTCATTAAATTCTCTCCTTTTTAATAAGGGTTCGCTTGAGAGATCTACAAAAAACTGTTTCTCTTAGTGCCCTCATTAAGGCCTCTTTATAACTTGGGTAATGTCTTTTTACGATTACGTCCCTGTATGCATCCTTTGGGGCATTTTTGGGTCGAGGGATCCTATATGTACCATCTATTTTGTCTTCTCCTTGAGAGTTTAAGCTCATTAACAAGTTAAAGAAGATAATAATATACTTAGGGAGTTCCATAATTTCAGGTATTCCTTTCAGTCTAAGATTATTTCTTCTGAGAGAGTCCTCATATTGACATTGTTTTAATCTTAAATCCCTGATTTCTTCCTCTAGATTTTTTATGTAGTTTAACATAATTTGATATTTTTTAATTAAAGTTTCTTGCTTATTTTCTACTTATTTTAGACGTGATGTCAAGTCATTAACAGCCTGAGTGTTTTTAACAATTTCTTGGTTTAACTCCAATCTCAAGAATTGTTTAAAATCTGTTAGTAATTGTCTCATTACAATAGTTGTAAGAACTTCTTGTTCTGGAGTGCTTACGGTACTTGATGAGTCCAAATTTTCATTATCTATAAGATTTAATTTGGGTGGAGATTGTTCTGTGACAATCAAAGGGGTAATTTGTGTACTATTAAGAAATGTTTCCATATTATTTTCTTTGGATGAGAAGAAACTAGAGGGTTTTTTCACACCTATTTTTTTTATCCTTGCTTTTTACTTTTGAGTAGATTTTGATCTTTTTTCTTCATTTTTAATACTCTCACTACTCCCTCTTTCTTTGCTTCCTTTCTTTTCTCCCCTCTTCCCCCCCCCCCCCTCCTCCCTTTCTTACCCTTTTCCTTCCTCCCTTCTTACTATTCTTACAGTGTGAAGTAAGTGCACATTTGGTATACCTCTACTTATAATTCAGACAGACGTATACTCCTTAACTCTATTCTAGTTCAACTTCTCTTGTTATGTTAGTATAAGTTATAAGTTATAAGAAACGCACCCCTGTCCCTGGTAGACCAATTGTTTCAAGCACAAACTGTCTAACAGAAAAAATAAGTCAGTTTATTGACCAAGAATTAAAAGAAATAGTGAAAAGCCTTCCCTCCCATTTAGAGGACACTATGGACACACTTAAGAACATAGAAGAATTAGAGCTTCCCCCTGTATCTATATTGGGGGCAGTTGATGTAGAACAGCTTTACTCCAGTATTCCGAATGATCAAGGCATGAAGGCTGTCAAATATTACCTTGACATGAGAAGCTCAAAAAACAAGATAAAAAACGAGTTTATTTTAACTCTTCTGGAGTTTGTTCTTACAAAAAACTTCTTCTTCTTCCTTGGTAAATGGTACCATCAAATCAGAGGTACAGCGATGGGCACAAGTTGTGCGCCAAGTTACGCTAACCTCTTTTTAGGAATGTGGGAAAATACCATGGTCTTCTGTGATGAGTTAAATACGGATAAAATCCTCTTGTGGAAGCGATATATCGATGATGTCCTACTATGTTGGGAAGGCGACATAAAGGAACTAGAAGCCTTCGTGAGTACACTTAACAAAAACACCATGAATATTAAACTGACTTTGGAAGCGGATGAGAAGGAATTAATTTCCTAGATTTAAAAATTATGAAAATGGATAAAGGTAAATTGCATACTACCTTATTTAGAAAGGAAACATCGACTAATACGACACTAGCATGGACTAGCCAACATCCAATATCACAGAAAGCGAGCATTCCGATCGGCCAATATTTACGACTTCGCCGAAATTGTGATACTTTGGAAGAATTTAAATTAAAAGCCTCCGAATTGAAAACAAGACTGAAAAGTCGTGGCTACTCGAATAGAGTGCTAAAGAATGCCTATAAAAAGTCCTTAGATAAGGACAGAACAGAGTTGTTGTTTAAAAAACAAACAGAAAAAAAGGATGAAACAACAAGATGCATTCTATCTTACGGAACAGACAGTGAACAAGTCAAGGACATAATCAAGAAACATTGGCATCTTATATTCGAAGAGAGTCTCTTCACGAATAAGAAAGAAGACAATAAGAACTGGCTGGCCAAGACCAAAGGTCTCTTTAGGTGTGGAAAGTGCAAGGCATGTGAATATATCAAACCTGAAAAATCTTTCCTCCACCCTTGGACGAATATATTTTTCCCGTTGAAATCATTCTATAATTGTCTATCTACCCACGTTGTCTATGTCATAGTTTGTAAATGCAAAAAATTATACGTGGGAAAAACTATTAGACAAATAAGGAGGAGAATATTAGAACACGTGTCCTCTATCACTAATAATTTGGATACTCCAATTTCGAGACACATTCGCCTTTACCATCAAGGTGATGTAAAAAGCCTTGAATTCCATATCATTGATGATATTAAAACAACGATAAGAGGAGGAAACATGGATCAAAAACTTATGCAGGAGGAATGCAAGTGGATTTATTTAATTGGTGCCCAGGGTCCATGGGGTCTTAATGAAGGGTTTACCTTTAGTCCATTTATTTAAATCAAAGTTTGTGTATTGAGTTCTGTAGCCTGTTACAACATCTAACATTTTAGTAGCATATATTCATTCAACATAGTTATTGAAGGGTTTACCTTTAGTCCATTTATTTAAATCTAAAGTTATCTATTATAAATTTCCCCTTACCGAATATGTATTACATAGTATATTACTTTTATTGCTCCCTCAATAGATTAGTTTAACTTACTTTATATCTAGAAGTGGATTTGTGTATCTTTCTTCTTTTTTATCTTTAGCAGGAGCGGAGTCTGTCTCAGTCCTCTTAATCATATTAAGATATAATCTAATAAAGAGTTTAGTGTTATCTTTAAGGGTTATTATTAAAAATAATGTTATTCATTGATTCTTTATTTGAATATCGCGGTTATTTAATGAGAGTTACAATTCCGGAAGTAAACAATAGTGTATCCTCACTCACGCCATCGCGAAATCTCGCGGTAAGTCCCTAAGCATTGACGTAGGGCATTAGACGTTACGTGTTACGTCATCACGTTAACAGCTTAAAGGCACGAAAAGCTATTTGGAAACAGCCAATACGCACTTGAGGGGTGTGAACTAACGCCCTGGTAACGCCCAAGAAGGTGTGACTTATTTACTTTAAAAACCCTGCGAATCTCTAGTATGGCTATGCACTCTATGTGCCTTGAAAAAGATAGTGTATCTACTATCGAAACCGGTCGGCTTTTTGTTTATTCTTTTGTTACTTTTTTGGCATTTGATATATCCAGTGATCCATCTCCTCCATCTGTACATTTGTACATTTTTTGATATATTTGGAGTAATCTGGTATGTACACTTAGATATTTTATTAGGTAAGTGTTGAGAATGCATATTTCACTGCTTCTGTGAGTTAGCAAGCGTATTGTACGCATTGCTCTGGTGTACTGTTCACCATTCCCTCTTTTTTACTTACCTAATATACCTAGGATATGCTTAGTATCTTTTGCCTATATATACATTTTTATTATTATTTTTTATAGAGTGTTTTTTGCCGTGTTATATATATTTTTTTCACCTTTTTTCCCTTTGATTTTCACTACCATTTATAAAGTTACAGTCCAATGATTGTCCTAACAGAAGTATGAGGACTATAACAGAAGATTGTCTGGTTATTTAGTTTCACGTTGTGTAACTTACCAGATATATTTTTTATATTCCCATTCCACCATTATTGGAGGGAGACACTCTTGGTCATTGTACCTATGTATTGTTTTCCGTGATACTCCTGCTATTAGAAAGATATTTTTTTCTTTTTTTACGAGTAAGTTATAAGTTAACCATAAAAAAGGAAATCTTTAAACCTTATATAACCTGTATTTTCTTAACACTACTAAGATTTTGTTTCACAAGCTCCAATTATCATGTACTCATATATTCCTTGAGAATTCCACTAAATATATATATATACAAACACGATTTCTTTGTACAGAACCTATCAAAAAATCTAATATATTCTCTGAGTCTTTCCACACATTACTTTGTCCTGTGAGGCTTCCCCAAAATTATTGGCAGTAATATTTTATAAAATGTCCCAGTCTCTTACTGTTCAGACTGCTTTAAGCAGAATGTTAGTGCTTCCAAACTCACCACAATCTGGACTCTTCTTATATGTTGTATCCACATGCAGAAAGCTCCTCACTTTTAGATGTTCAGTGAACACCATTAACCAGCTTCCACCTCCACAGCACAGATTCTTATGTACTTCAAAAAATGCCGCAACTATCTTTAAGTCTGAGTTTAGACACTTTAGACACTATCCTTGGCTCCTTAAAGGACCTTCCATTCCGTGAAATCCATACCGGGCAGCCCCCTCACTTTCTCCTCCAGACCCAGCCACTGCCGCTAAGGCCCCCCTGGAACCTGGAAGCAATCCCCAAGCAGCTCTCACCTCCTTAGGGGTTAAAGCAGGTTCTCCAGCAGCTCTCCAACCACAGCAATGACAGCCAGCTCTCAGTCTGTAGCGCACAGCAGGGAGATCATGCTACTATCTTCCTTTCTTTCCTGCTCAGGGCTACTGGCTAAGCCTGTAGGACAGCACTCTCTAACAGCCCCTTCACCTCACGCTAACTCCATCAGTCAGGATGCCCACGCTAGCAAACCTTGCTAGCTGCTTCCTGGGTGGGGCATCACCTCCCCGTTGGACACTGACCCTGACATTCTAACTATCCACTTCACCTACATCCATTGATCCGGTGGAGGAGCTAGTCCATAGGGGGCCCTGGTGCAAAAGAAAATTTGCCCGCCAAAAATGACGGGAGTAATATTGTAAGCCTCACTGACAATACTGTTTGCCAGGCAATGCAAAGCTTAGGGTCCTCTGAGCACCTTCGGTGCTCATCGACGAGCCCCGCGCTGATCGCCTTCAGCACTCATTGCGTGGCTCGCAATGAGCACCTTCAGCGCTCATTGCAAGCCTCTCACCCTGTGTACTTTATAGGCGTCATGCTTTTGTTACTGTCTTGGGTTATGTTACTGCCTTGGGTTAAGTGTTACTTGCTTGCATTAAGTGTTACTGCTTAGTGCTGGTTTTATGTCCTATGGGCTAGTTTTACGTCCTTCTGCCTTGTTTTCATTGTGATGCGATTATTTAGCAGCCATTTTTTTTCTTGCTTAGGCGATTTTCGATTGTGTAAAAATGGCAAATATGGCTCAAATTAACTTTCAACCTCATTCACAGGCTCCCTGCCTCTCCCACTGTGCTGTGTGTGTGATTAAGTTAGTTTGAGGCATATTTATTGTTATTTTCAGGTGTATTTCGAGTTCCGGGGTTCGTCCGTTAAAGTCGGATTTTTGCGAGGCGCATAGTGCATGTACCGGTTTTGGTCCTAAGTTGCACGGGTCACAAGTCCTGCGTGCGGCGCTCATTGCGAGTCCTGCAACTCATTGCAGCCTATGTCCTGCGCCGATGCGAATTGCAGCCTAAATCCCGAGGGCCTATACATCTATATATATTATAGTATTATAAATACTTTCTTACCTGCCCGGTGCTGCACTCCACTTCCTGGGGTGAGAAGGGTCCATTGCAGGTTAGAGGACCATCAATACTAGGGGACTTCACTTAAGCTTATTGGTTTACATATTGGAAGTACCCTGAAGTGCTACCTATCATTTATCTCCCTTTTTCATAGTTATATGTTTGTTTACACATAAGTTTTATCTTGCAATGTCACTTATAATGTTACCAAATATTTAAAAAATGCCCCTTAAGGGCATAAATATAGTTTAATTTTTAGGCAAACCTTCTCAGTATTCATCGCTCTGGATACTAGTTGGCTCACTGATTAAAGTTAAGAGGACAGCTGTTGCTCTTCTCTAAGGGCCTCATTCTATTATAGGCCGTAAATAGGCCGCAAAGCTGCGATTCCTTGCGGGGCTCCCGTTACCTTTCAATTCAAATAGACGGTGCCGCAGGGATATCCCCTTACGGCCGGCCGCATATCTTGCAATTGGCGGTAAACTCAGAAATCTTTAAAAGCAAATATAAATTCAAGACGGCACTGTAAAGCTCTGTAAATGCTAGGGATCATAATGGGGAACATGAGGATTAATAGCAACCCCCTCTCAAGCTTGCACATCAGCCCAAATCCGATATTTCATTAACTGTTTATTTTCCGGCCGCAGCGTGGGCGGGTCTGAGGTGCTCCAAGCCCTCGGTACTTTTTCCACGGATATTTGACATAAATTAAAATTAAAATTATTTACGGATTTGAGTGTAGGGGAATGTTGTGCTATGAATGCTAATACCTACAATCACTTTATAGTCTCCTCAGAGTGCAGGATGGCTTTATTATGGCTTTATTATGTGCTTAATTGTGTGCTTGCGGGACCTTTTTGCTGCAAGTAAGCTGTGGCTCGGTTTTAGCCTTGCAGAGAGGTTTCCCGGAGCAATTGAATAGCAACCGGGATTTGCTTGCGGCCGAAACTCTTGCGGCCGTTTAAGATCAAAGGCTTTCCCCCGGCGCGTGCAGCCGCAAGGGATAACAAGGCGCCAGCCGCAAGCCTGCCGGAGCCCCCGGGCCAGAAGGGAATAGAATAGGAAATAGCCTGCGGCCGGTCCTTGCGGCCCCGCAACTCCTACGGCCGATAATAGAATGAGGGCCTAAGTGTAAATCACTTAGGCCCTCATTCTATTATCGGCCGTAGGAGTTATAATTACTGATATTTCTACTTTTTATTTTTCTTCCTTTTCTTTCTCTTCCATAGTGTACCATAGAAATATATCTATACTCACTTACGTAGTTACTATAACGAAATTTTCTATCTGCTTTGAGGTACCAGTAAGCTAGTTAACTACGAATCTCATTTTAGATCACAACGTTGTTGCATAAATTGTCTAAGTCTGGTTTATCCTGCTCTGACTTCTTTTTGTCTTTTTTTCCATATCGATATCTTTCTCAGGGAATCAGCCCTTAATTAACAGATCTCAGTCTCTTGCTCCTCGTGTCTCAGCCAGGAGGTCATCTTGCTTCAGTCTAGTAAAAAGCTGCTTAGTTGAGATCCTCAGTCTCTTTCCTCTATCTCAGCACCAAATGAGTCATGGATATTAAAATGATTGCACATAATGCACAAGGCTTAAATAGCCTTTCAGGAATACCATAGACTGGGAGCAGATATTGTCATGATACAGGAAATCTACTTTTTAAAAAAAAAACGTCAATATCATGCATCTGCTACAGATAAAACAAAAGGTGTCTCGGTTTTGTTTCACAAAAGACTTAATTTTCAACACACTAACACTCAAAAAGACATTGAAGGCAGATATATCGCAGTTCATGGAATTATTAACAATAGTTCAGTATCTCTTCTCAATGTCTAGGCACCAAATTCAGACCAGTCCACTTTCTTTCGCAGAATCTCAAATCTAACTCCCAATTGGCAACATTCTATTTGGATTAAAGGAGGAGATATAAATGCAGTTCTAGATCCACTCAGAGATAGATCTGGACCCTCTACCCCATCACAAATCCCCACGCTACTAAGGTTTTTCAAATCAATCCTGAGTTAAAATTGCTTAATTGACACATGGAGGGGGATGAATCTGACAGGGAAGGACTTTACCTTTTACTCAGCCAGACATAAATCCCAATCACGCATGGACTATATATTGCTACAACAACAAATGGCTTCTAATTTGATTGACGCAACAATTCATCCTATCTCGTGGTCTGACCACAACCATGTTGCTCCCAAAAGGTCGCTCCCCATCTTGGACATTAAACCCGGCAATACTTAATGACCCTCTGACAAAAGATAAGATTAATAATGCTTTGGTGGACTACTTTGCACTGAATAGCAGTAGCGAAGTAGATGGGATGGGAGTCTGGGTAGCCCATAAGGCAGTATTGCGAGGGGTTTGCAAACAACTTGGTTCAATATCAAAAAAATTAGATCAGTTTCAGATAAACAATTTGTAAGAAAAAAAATTCAGACCTTCATAGACTTGTCGCTGTTCAGAATTCACCTCAGATTTTCGACGAAATTCTTCAATATAAACAAGAATTGAAAGAGATTCTGTGAAAGAAAATGGTGACTATTGGAACGTACGCAATCTAATTTTTTTCGATTCTCCAACAAACCAGATATAATGTTAGCTAGAAGACTTAAACAACAGAGAGCAAACTCTTTTATTCCTAAATTACTCTCTAAAAAAATGGCATGGTATACCAACCAGACCAGATTACTAAGGCATTTCAACAATTTTAAATCCCAAATAGAGACTTTTTTGTCATGCATTACGATACCCCACTTTGAGAAATGTAAAGTAGATTCTCTCACATCCCTTATCTCTGAAGAGGAAATTAGAAGAGCAATAGGGGCTACTAAGCCTCATAAGGCACCTGGTCTGGATGGATTCACTAATTACTATTACAAGCAATTCATGGACACTTTGTTACCTCACCTCCAACATCTATTTAATGGGTTCCTCTCTGGTAAAACTATAAAAGCTGAATTTCTGGAGGCACAAATTATAGTAATACATAAAGAAGGCAAAGACCCGATGCAGTGCAGCAGTTATAGACCCATATCTTTAATAAACAATTAAATCAAATTATACTCCAAGATCATAACAAATAGATTGGCCTCTTTGTTGCAGACCGTGATCCATCCGGACCAGGTGGGCTTTATCCCGGGTAGGGAAGCACCTGATAATACTAGAATGACCACTAATGCTACAATGCAGAGAAAGCGTTTGATAGGATTGATTGGACGTATATGAAAGAAGCATTGCTTAAATTTGGCCTTAGTGAAAACTTTGTAGGAAGCATTATGACATTATATTCTGTCCCTAGGGCCCATATTTCCTATCAGGGTTTGAAGTCTCAATTATTGAAGATAGATCGGGGAACAAGAAATGGATGTCCTTTATCACCTATACTTTTTGCTCTATGTTTAGAACCACTAGCGATAGCATTAAGGAAAGCTCCAGATGTTAGTGAAATCTAGTTAGACAATAAAGAATATAAGCTAAGCCTATTTACGGATGATATTCTCCTCACAGTTACTAACTCATTAATTAGCTTACCTAGCCAATTTAAAACATCGAGCAATTTTGGCCATATATCAGGGTTTAAAATTAACACAAATAAAAGTGAAGCTCTGAATGTCTCATTGCCCCAGCAACTGGAAAATTTGCTGACCTTAAACTATCCCTGTAAATGATCCTTGCATCATATAAAGTACCTAGGTATTCATATCCCTAAATTTACTAAACAGATATATGATGCCAATTATCCCATTATCTTTAAAGAAATATATTCAGATCTTCGCACCTGGTCTTCATTAATTATCTTGGGGTTTGGGAAAATACACACCATTAAAATTAACCCTCCCTAAACTGCTATACCTTTTTAGGACTATACCATCATCGATAAATCTTAAAGACATAGCAACATTAGAAAAAGCAATATTTAAATTAATCTGGGGCAATAAGAAACCTAGAATAAATAGAATAAATAGGGCGACCATGATAGCATCAAAACAGAAAGGAGGCTTAGCAACTCCTGACCTTCTACGATACTATAAGGTGGTGAGATTAGCCCAAAGTGTGACCATGTGAGTGTGTCACTGTGTGATATGCTCCCAAAAGGTCGCTCCCCATCTTGGACATTAAACCCGGCAATACTTAATGGCCCTCTGACAAAAGATAAGATTAATAAGGCTTTGGGGGACTACTTTGCACTGAATAGCAGTAGCGAAGTAGATGGGATGGGAGTCTGGGTAGCCCATAAAGCAGTATTGCGAGGGGTTTGCAAACAACTTGGTTCAATAGCAAAAAAATTAGATCAGTTTCAGATAAACAATTTGGAAGAAAAAAAATTCAGACCTTCATAGACTGGTCGCTGTTCAGAATTCACCTCAGATTTTCGACGAAATTCTTCAATATAAACAAGAATTGAAAGAGATTCTGTGAAAGAAAATGGTGACTATTGGAACGTACGCAATCTAATTTTTTTCTATTCTCCAACAAACCAGATATAATGTTAGCTAGAAGACTTAAACAACAGAGAGCAAACTCTTTTATTCCTAAATTACTCTCTAAAAAAATGGCATTGTATACCAACCAGACCAGATTACTAAGGCATTTCAACAATTTTAAATCCCAAATAGAGACTTTTTTGTCATGCATTACGATACCCCACTTTGAGAAATGCAAAGTAGATTCTCTCACATCCCTTATCTCTGAAGAGGAAATTAGAAGAGCAATAGGGGCTACTAAGCCTCATAAGGCACCTGGTCTGGATGGATTCACTAATTACTATTACAAGCAATTCATGGACACTTTGTTACCTCACCTCCAACATCTATTTAATGGGTTCCTCTCTGGTAAAACTATAAAAGCTGAATTTCTGGAGGCACAAATTATAGTAATACATAAAGAAGGCAAAGACCCGATGCAGTGCAGCAGTTATAGACCCATATCTTTAATAAACAATTAAATCAAATTATACTCCAAGATCATAACAAATAGATTGGCCTCTTTGTTGCAGACCGTGATCCATCCGGACCAGGTGGGCTTTATCCCGGGTAGGGAAGCACCTGATAATACTAGGCAAAATGACCACTAATGCTACAATGCAGAGAAAGCGTTTGATAGGATTGATTGGACGTATATGAAAGAAGCATTGCTTAAATTTGGCCTTAGTGAAAACTTTGTAGGAAGCATTATGACATTATATTCTGCCTCTAGGGCCCATATTTCCTATCAGGGTTTGAAGTCTCAATTATTGAAGATAGATCGGGGAACAAGAAATGGATGTCCTTTATCACCTATACTTTTTGCTCTATGTTTAGAACCACTAGCGATAGCATTAAGGAAAGCTCCAGATGTTAGTGAAATCAAGTTAGACAATAAAGAATATAAGCTAAGCCTATTTACGGATGATATTCTCCTCACAGTTACTAACTCATTAATTAGCTTACCTAGCCAATTTAAAACATCGAGCAATTTTGGTCATATATCAGGGTTTAAAATTAACGCAAATAAAAGTGAAGCTCTTAATGTCTCATTGCCCCAGCAACTGGAAAATTTGCTGACCTTAAACTATCCCTGTAAATGATCCTTGCATCATATAAAGTACCTAGGTATTCATATCCCTAAATTTACTAAACAGATATATGATGCCAATTATCCCATTATCTTTAAAGAAATATATTCAGATCTTCGCACTTGGTCTTCATTAAATATCTTGGGGTTTGGTAAAATACACACCATTAAAATTAACCCTCCCTAAACTGCATTACCTTTTTAGGACTATACCATCATTGATAAATCTTAAAGACATAGCAACATTAGAAAAAGCAATATTTAAATTAATCTGGGGCAATAAGAAACCTAGAATAAATAGAATAAATAGGGCGACCATGATAGCATCAAAACAGAAAGGAGGCTTAGCAACTCCTGACCTTCTACGATACTATAAGGCGGTGAGATTAGCCCAAATGACAAAGTGGTATATTAAGAGAGCCCCCCAGTTTGGGTGAAGATAGAACATCAAGTTTTATGGGACCAAAATATTCCCCTGAACCAGATACTATGGCTAAGCATCCATCAGAGTATTAATTTAAAATCACTTCCGATGTGTCTGAGTCACTCCATCGTACTATGGAAGCAAATCAACAAGATAACTCCTCTACTACAAATTGGCTCATGGCTAACGCCATTGTGGCTACCCCATGCAGATTTATCAATCAATAAAAATACCCAATTAGCTTGGTGGATTAGAAGTCAGATAGCAATTGTTGCAGATGTACTGTTAGAATGTCAAAACTGGTCTCCATCGGACTTTAGCATAAATCACTGATTGCCACACAAAGAATGGCTTAACCTGGTGATGATTAGCACACAAGTGGGACAAACTGTAAAAAAAAAAAAAAATTAGCTAGCAAAACTCCCTTTAACCATGTTTTTTACACAACTCAAAAGGTAAAAAAACCCTCACTATTCTTTATAACTACCTAAATGAACAGGCCACGCCTAATAATTTGCCCTGTAGGGCCTCCTGGGAGGCTGAGCTCAATATTAGCCTAGATGATGAACAATGGGGTATAATTATCAAAAACGCAGCAAACTCCTCTTTAAACATTATATTGAAAGAAAATGTTTACAAAACTATCTTGAGATGGTACCTTACCCTAGCTCAGGGGTGTCAAACTCGGTCCTGGAGGGCCACACCCAGGCCTGGATTTGTGGATATCCTTGCTACAAGCAGGTGAGACTATTGCTTCTGCAGTCATCCTGACTGACTCACCTGTATACAGAAAGGAAATCCTCAAATCTAGGCCGGGGTGTGGCCCTCCAGGACCGAGTTTGACACCCCTGCCCTAGCTAGACTCCACTGTTCAAATAGTCAGTTGGATAGCAGTTGCTCCAGAGGTTGCAATACCATAGGTACCTTAAAACATATGTTATGGGATAGCCCCAAAGTTCAGCATATTTGGATGGCGACCTATAATACCCTGGAGAAACTATGGGATACAGTTATTCCTAAAAAAAAAAAAAGCATTATTAGGCTTACCGCTCCCAGGTCTTTCTAAAAAATGCACAATTTCTATCAAATCAGATATTTCTGGCAACTAGAAGCATAATTGCAAAACATTGGAAAAAAAACTGTTCCAGCCTTTGAGGAGGTTCTACAGAAGATTGAGTTTAATCACTCCATGAGTGTCTGAGATAGATGCAAAATACAGGAAATGGGCCTCCTGCTGGGATATGTGGACGCTGAGAGTTGGCCGATGAGGTTGTTGAATGTGGACATTGAAAGAGGGTAATATCTTTCCTTCTTTTTCTTCTTTCATTCTTATTTTTATATATTTTTTATTTGTATTGTTAGAATATTGCTTAGTATTACATTACAAATACTAGAAGAAGTTACGGTAAGTGTACTTCTTTAACAAAAACACAAAAGAGTAGGACATTTTTGCAGTAAATGAGTTTATTATAAACTGTAAAGTCTCATACTACAATGTTTTTTATTCGTTCATTATGAAGACATGTTCAAATGCGTTGTAACCTACTTTTCTCATAATAAAAATGTATTTAAAAAAAATAAAAGAAAACTTTAATAAGGTAGTTAAGTATGTTTTTTGAATAAAAAGTGCATAAAAGGCACTGTTGGAAAACTAGGTGTTATGAACAGAAGGGCCCACTGGACTATTTGGGGTTTATCTGTTATTATATGTGTGCTTAGAAGGTACTAACAATTTGCTTAACATTTATATCATGGATGTAATAAGTGCATGTGGTGCTGTAATTGACTAACATTGCAAAACTGTATCTGTGTTAGAAATAGGATAGTGGAATTTATATGGCCCTGCGATCGGCCACGTGTGAAGGCTCTGGCTTTATTCATGAAAGGGGTAACTAGTTTTATGGCTCTGTAAGAGGAGAAACAAAAGGTGTAATTAGAAGAAAGTTAGATGCCTCTCTACATCAGGAAATCATGTGGGTGAGGGGGAATAGCAAGCTATTTGCCTAGGAGGATGGGCTAGAACTGGGGGCAGTCTTTGGTGTTTTGTGTCATCTTTCTTTTTTTTTTTATATATCTTTGTAACAATAAAGAAGTGGCCAGTCTGACTTTGGACACACTAAACACAGGTGGTGTCAGAGTCTGCTTGTACTAATCCAAGGTACATGGGTTTGATTCTTAGGTCCTAAGAATAGGGGTCTGAGGTGTATGTCTCTGCAGTAATGATGCGGTCATCTGAAGTGTCTGCTGGTGTTGAGATCTGAACAAAAAGTTGCGACCGTGGAGAGAGAGAGATTTGGGGTGAGCGTGGTCCCCCAAATTGGCCGGTCGTGACAGCTGGTGGTAGCGGTGGGGATCTCTGTATAAAACACAGAAGGATGGCAGCTTATGAAGAGATGTCTGCAGCAGAGGAGGAGGAAGTGTCCAGACGGTATCAAAGATGGATGGAGGTAATGCCTGCAGGTTTTACTAAGGATCAGCAGAGGGAACTCCGGATACAAATCACACAGGAGGTACAGGGGAACAGGAGAAGGGTAAGCAATGGCCCTGTCTCAGCTCCTGTGGAGGGGAAATGCTTATCCCCAGTAGAGAAAGAGAGCCAGGTGACAGAGGCAAAGGACTGCAGAGGAATGGCCCTCCTAAAGCAATGGATGGCGTTCCTGGGATTGTGGCAGGACCATGAGCTGTCATGCTGGCTGAACAAACTGGTATGGAAAGAGATTGCCTTAGAGAAACAGTATCATGCCAGGATAGGGCCTGTTGGTGCCCTTGAAGAGGATCTCTATGTTCAATTGGAGCTAATAGATGGGCTCTGGGAGATCGTCTTTGGTGATCCTGAATGTGGCATGGGGACTGTAAGGAGGAAAAATAACTTATTTCTTAAACGCTGTCATGGTCTGGGATTAGAACCATGGTCCCCGGAGGCTAATTTGCTGGAACCCCTGATTCAGCAAGAGCTGCAGCTGGAGGCTGAGTATGTTGAATTGCTGGATGAGGCATCCATGGAGGGGTTTTGGCCATCCAGTTGGGAGGAACCCTGTCAGGCGGACAGGGAGGAAAATGATTGGTTACCAGAGGTCTGGGGAGAGGATATTGTGGACTCTGACCAGGACAATACCAATGTGGAGATACAAATGGACAAGGCCCAGTTAATTTTTGCTACAAGTGGGACAGATGAGGAGGGTACCATACATTATGGGTACATCTCAAAACCAAAGGAGTCTGAGTCTCAGACAGGAATAGCAGGCCAGATGGAGGGACTGGGAGAGTTCTGGAAAGAACCAGAGATGGATTGTGAACCTAACATGGGGTTCCCGTGGATAACTACAGTCCAGGAACCAGCCATGGGTACAGGGGCGAACACCGAGAACAACCTTGGGACTGTGTCAGACCAAGGGGGCCAGCCAGACCCAAATGGCTGGGGCACAATTGCTAATAACAAGGCAATTGAGAAGACAGAGAATGTCTGTAAAACTGATGGCCCAAGGGGATGTCTGGATGAGAGCTGTGAGGTCCTGCCAGGGAACACAGTGACCAAAGATCCCAAGGGAGGCGAGATGGAATACAACGCACCAACTGTGGTCCAAGGAGATGGAAAAATGGAGTCCCATGCCCAGACCATTGCTGCAGGTGAGAGGGGTTACCATGCCCAGACTGCGGTGCAGGTGAAAGTGGAGCCTCCATTCCAGACCACCATCATGGATGCTGGGTTCAGTATCAGACTGGTACGTTCCTCCCTGGAGGTGTTAGTTTATGGGACTCCCAAGGAAAATGTTTCCCCTCAGACATTGGGAAGAGGAGGGCACTGGCCCTGGTTTTTGGGAGGGGGGCGAGCCATGTCACCTTGGGAACTGTCACCTGGACTTTGTACCACCCTGGGACCCTTTGGACTGGGTGAACTAATAGGCCCAAGGACTGTTTTAGATGCAGCTGCCCAATTAAATTGTTTTCCCCAATGGATGGGGAGGAAGGGGGCATGTGCCATGGCCCAAGGAAGGCGGTTGGCAATTGAGCCATGGAGGCTATGCCCAAAATTGTGTGCCCATTGGAATTGGAAGAAATGTGGACTGTGAGGCTATTACAATCACCATCACTTGCACAAGTGAGATCAGTGTGGCTAGAAATTTGTCCGTCAGGACGAATTCCTAGGCCACACTAGGATGGGGGAAACTTGCTGTTATGAACAGAAGGGCCCACTGGACTATTTGGGGTTTATCTGTTATTATATGTGTGCTTAGAAGGTACTAACAATTTGCTTAACATTTATATCATGGATGTAATAAGTGCATGTGGTGCTGTAATTGACTAACATTGCAAAACTGTATCTGTGTTAGAAATAGGATAGTGGAATTTATATGGCCCTGCGATCGGCCACGTGTGAAGGCTCTGGCTTTATTCATGAAAGGGGTAACTAGTTTTATGGCTCTGTAAGAGGAGAAACAAAAGGTGTAATTAGAAGAAAGTTAGATGCCTCTCTACATCAGGAAATCATGTGGGTGAGGGGGAATAGCAAGCTATTTGCCTAGGAGGATGGGCTAGAACTGGGGGCAGTCTTTGGTGTTTTGTGTCATCTTTCTTTTTTTTTTTATATATCTTTGTAACAATAAAGAAGTGGCCAGTCTGACTTTGGACACACTAAACACAGGTGGTGTCAGAGTCTGCTTGTACTAATCCAAGGTACATGGGTTTGATTCTTAGATCCTAAGAATAGGGGTCTGAGGTGCATGTCTCTGCAGTAATGATGCGGTCATCTGAAGTGTCTGCTGGTGTTGAGATCTGAACAAAAAGTTGCGACCGTGGAGAGAGAGAGATTTGGGGTGAGCGTGGTCCCCCAAATTGGCCGGTCGTGACATTAGGATATAAGGGTTATTTATCCAGAGAATAATCTGTTTATTTTTTAGATCAGGAAGACTTTTTTGCTCCTGTTGTGACAATTTGTAATATTTCAATCACATTTTTTGTTTATTTTCCTCTGGATCAGTTCACATAATACAATGAAATACTGAACTTGATGTTATTTTCAGCTCTAGTTATTATTTTACTCAAGTTTTCAGTCTTGTGATATTTAGATGACTGTATGTTTGCTTTTTCCTCCATGGCAAATCTGGGAATCAGTTTGAGAGATTTGTAATGATAGAGGAGTTTTGCTACAAATGGTTTAGCAGCAAATTTACAGTAATGTGTAGACTGTTTCACACAGGGCATCCACAGACTGATTGTGATAATGCACACATGATTACTAATGAGCTGCAGAGCAGTTGAGAAAATATCCTAATAGCTGCTTCTTTAACCCCATAAAATTCACATGACAGCTCATTTTCAGTCTGCATTAAACAGACTAATGCACTTATTGTAGGTGCAGGGGAACATGGCGGGACAGCTAGTTCATTGCTAAATACTATTCAGCCTGAACTAATTAAATGGCCACCATAAGTGTACTTTCTTCAGGGCATCTAATGATTCTGCTTCCCTTTAAATTACCCATTTTTGTGTGTAGAGAGTTTTTGCAAACTGGTACAACATGCCATTAATTAAAAGCTAAAAATAGTTTTAACATTTAGATAACTTACATGTTACCAGCAATACTGCTAGTCTGAATTGCTCACTTGGATTAGGTGTGGCTCTCTGAAGAAATAAATTGCATACAAAAGCAGGTGGGTAGTCCTGTGTCTCAGACAGCCTTGAATATGTTAGGCTATCTAAATGAATGTAAACTTTTTATATATCAGGGAACAAGTAAACAGAAATTAGTTTAAATGCTCCTAAAATTGTAAAATGCTCCTTGCAGCACACAACAGAAAGTGACACCATGGCTTGGACCCCAATTGTAACATCAATGGAGTCCTTTCTGAGGCTCTCTTTTTTTCTCTTGTGGTTCAATTATAAATGAACAACAGCCATAACTTCTTAGCTGCGTCAGTGCGTAGCGCCATTGCGTTTTGTACACTACACCTGAGTAATGACCCTGAGAAACAAATATTAAAGGAGCTGTTGTTTGGATCAATCTTGACCATTCTAAAATTTTATATTTTTTTGTGCACAGCAAAGTTACTACAGGCTTTAGGTAATCCTTTGGTCCATCCACTTGGTAGCTGCAAATCTCAGTTACTGCTGAGGTGGCATTTTAATGTGTTAGCATTACCAAGCAGATACGGTAATGGCAATCACTGTGGTAATGTTTCTATGTGTTTCAGCTACTAGAGGACATCTTTAGCATCATATCATCTTTTTTGTACCCTTAATTCCCACCTGATTGGTTCAATAAAAAATATTTAAAAATGTAATTGACCAATCAAATATAACTATTTTTGATTGGCAATTAATGAAGGTTCCTCAATGGGCAATGAAAACCTCACACACTAAGGACTTAATTTGCCATTTATAACATTTCCAGAATGGAATGAAGTTGGAGATTCCAGTTTGACTGAAATATTGTACGTCAGCCCTACTAGACTCCATAGTTAATTTCAATGTAAAAAGAAGCTAAACGGAAAATAAAACACAACCTCTTCTTAGTTCTCTCTCTAATACAAACAGATATCATGTCTACTGTTGTAGTAATAGCCAATAAACATGATCTGTAATCTGTAACAAACTGTTTATTAGTGAACTATTGTTGCATTTAATTCATATAGAAATTATGGTGTCAGTTTCCTTTAATAGCTTAGTAAAATTAAGCAGTAGGTAGCCTTCCCGCCAGATAATATTATGGTGGGAATAAAGATGATGAATCCAACTAATTTTACCAGAACAAATACACACGGGAGGCCACGGATCGGAAAATGAGCACCACAATTTGGAAGAAGTACAAGATTTAGGGATGTTTTCATTAATGAATTTCTATAATAGTGTAAAATGTGTTTGCAAAAAAATATAGCACAATGATTCAACTGGATAAAGTGCAAATAGCATAGTTGTCTTGCAAGTTAATGATTAAAAAAACACAGCAATGCTACAACAATACATATTGCTGTTGTTTACGGTAAAATAAACAATTTTTTTTCTGATTGTAGCGATTAACGCGTAAGTTATCTAAATTTGTTTTTATTTATTTATTGTTTGTTTTTAGCAATTACACAAAATCAGTTTGCAATAATCTTCTTATGGGGGTCTTGGAGGATTAAATAACCCCTTAATTATTAATCATTTTTATTAAATTGAACTTAATTGGGTTATAACGGTAGTTTTCCTTCTTCACATGCAATCATTAACATTCTCCTTAAAAAATAATTTTTACAATATGTTACCTTCTCACAGAGAAGACACAAAACTTCTAGTCTAACCCTATCCCTCCTCTATTAATGCAACCCGCTCCTTCTTGATCTCTCCATCACCACCTATGTCCACTTGATATGGTAGATTCCACAGCAGCATAGTTGAATAAAGTTAATAAATTAAATATGAATTATTTTTTGGATACCATTATAATCCATGTACCTTTTTCCAAGTGTAATTCTTCAAACCAGTAAGCTGATGGTCATATGAATCTCACTGCTCTGCTGAACTCAGTATTGTTAAATAAAGAGTTAAAAAAGAGTATACAATGAAATACCTATTCAATTGAGAAAATTGTAGTTTCAGGAGCCCGCAATGTAGCCCATAAACTAATTAGCTATTCAATTGGCGTCTTTTCGGTAGCCACAAACGATTTGCAGGTTACGGGCTGAAAATCCCTGCGATTGTTAAAATTTTAACTCCGACCCATCTAAGCCTTTGATCTTTCAAGACCATAAAATGTTTCAATTGCAATTTGCTATTCAATTGCTACAATTCCTCAAGCCCGCAAATGTTCTCACACCAGTAACTGGCAAATGTAGAAGAAAATCCTACGAGTACCAGATAGGACTCGCAAGGGGGTTAAACGCCTGATCGTAGTACTGTGAATGCAAATAAAAAGTCAATAAATACTGCACTGTAAAAGACGGGGAAAGTGATGAACAGTCTCAAGCTCCGAAATGTGCAAAAATTTTTTTGTTTGTTTCATTTCCAATCTCCGGAATCAATGAGTTAATACATATCAGACCACTCACATGGACTAGAACAGTATCGTCATATATTTTTATTATTTTGTACAATGCCGGATTGCAAGTCTGATCGCATATCGGACTTCTAAATGCTAATTGATTGACGTTTTTCCTCCATTTTTTACTGACGTAATGATGACGGTCTCATTTACTATAGACTGTTTCTAAATTGGTAGTTACAGCCTTGCTTAATTGATCATGCTCACGCTCTCTAATGCTACTTATGGGTGCATGGTTTACGGTTTCAGCTTTCGTCCAGGTCATTGAAGGCTTGTTCAATTGAATCGCTCTGTAATTGTAGCAAATTTCAAGCCCGCAGACTTACGTCCAGTATAAAGGATTGCAATTGAATAGGGGCCTTTAAGCTGTATATTTTAAGAGTATAGTTTAAGATGGTCATATCTTTGGCGGAGGTACCATTGTGCAGGCAGTGCAATGCACCGGCTCTCTCCTCTGAAGGAGCCCCAGTGAGGTCTAGTTTATTATTATATTTTTATTGAATTTTGTACCACAATACTGCTGGCCCTTACCCCCTTTCCCCACCCCCCAAAGAAAGAAAAGGTCCAATGAACTCTTGCAGATCCCCCTAAATAGTACACATAAGGGATACGTTTTGGGAGAGCCGGAGGCCGCGGGTCAGGAAAGCATTATATGTATGCATCTATATATTATATCACACTGGAGGTGGGCCATGGGGTTGGGACATTATATATAATATATATGGCACTGGAGGGGGGTTCTAATTTTTTTGTTTTCACCAAAATCCTCCATTCTCTGGCTCTGTCATTTGGTCATATGGATCTTTTTGCTCTGCTGTACCCATTCTTGTTAAATAAAGAGTTTAAAAAAAAGAGTATACTTTAAATACAGTTGTTCTTTACAACATACTCACGTAATGCATTATATAAAAGGTACTACATAAATTATACTTTTTGTAATTTTCTAAAACTATTTTGCCCAATCAGAATTCCTTCTCTTTAGTCCTGCATTTTGTAAATATGAAAAACTTTATTATATTTCTCCTTAAAACTGAGCCAAAATACAATTTAGCCTTTGTTTTTTTGTTTGTTTGCTTGAACCTTAACCGGACTCTGGCATTTGAAAGGTTAACAATCACATCAAAACTGCACAAAAGTCTAATTTTGCA
The DNA here is from genome assembly GCA_027410445.1 of Discoglossus pictus. Classification (NCBI taxonomy): domain Eukaryota; kingdom Metazoa; phylum Chordata; class Amphibia; order Anura; family Alytidae; genus Discoglossus; species Discoglossus pictus. The sequence goes on along the minus strand of CM050168.1, from coordinate 183,072,111 downwards.
GAGCAGCAATCTGAGAAAAAACCTTCAGCCCTGGGAAAATGATAGTTATGCAGTACTAGACACCAATACTCAAGGGATCAATTATAAAAACACTCATTCAGCAATTTCTATTCAAATGAACACCTGAAGAGGAGGCCTCGACGGTTTGAAAACCATGTGGATATTACTGTATAAATGTTAGTCCAATAAGAGAGATCATCATCTGTTATTTGTGTGCATTTAACTTGACACTAAAATGATCTTTGTGGATTGTAGCTTCTTTTTACATCTTTTATCTTAAATTCCCTTAACACTTTGTGATCTGAGCAAAACGCTATGAAAAAAGAGTGTTTTACAGATTAAAGACACGGCGTATAGCCCAGCACACCTGAACTGCCTGTATCGCTTATGCACATGAATATTCAGAGATTTGCTGTCATAAACCTCACGCTAAGAATCTACCAATGAGCATTTAAAAATAAGGATTTGCATTTGCCCCGAGGTCACTGTACACAGGACATTCAAATTCAGCGTTGGGTTTGCTCTAAACCACTCTGGATGTTTTTTGTTTTTTTTCTAATAATACAAATAAATACACAGTTTAGTTCCAAACTCATAGAATTTGGGAGATTTTTTTTGAATTGTGTTCTGTGAGTAATTGTACTGTTTTTGTAATTTTGTAAAGTGTTTTAGATTGGCAAATGTTTGTTAAGGAAAATGCCATTGTCCAAACACTTTCTTGAAGTTTTAATTAACATCAATTAGGTATTAGCCAATTAGTAAATTCCAAATTACTTTTAAACATTATCTGCCTTATTAAATTGCAATTCAGCCAACTGAATAGGGCTATATATAAGCACACAGCATATTTTTTTTACAGTTTAGTCAGTGAACTTCTATCCAAAAGGAAGGTCTTCACAAACTAAAAACTTCTGTAAAAAAAAAAAATGCTATGTGATTATATAGAGCCCTTTAGAATTTGCCAGATTGCAATTTAATAACGTTGTGTGATACTATAGTTAGGGCATTACAGAAGTCCCTAAAGTAATTTGGAATTTAATTATTGATCAATGCCTAATTATAACATCAGGATACAATAGTTAGGACATTACAGAAGTACTTAATCGGCCATTAATTAGGCATTGATCAATAATTAATTTCCAAATTACTTCATGAACTTCTGTAATTCCCTAACTGTAGAATATTGTTTTTAAATCTAGGACTCCTGTAATGTCCTAACGATAGGATGCTTATATTTTAATTAGGCACTGATCGATAATTAGATTACAAATTACTTTAAACACTTCCTTAATGCCCTGTCACAACCCCAAAACATCCTTCTTTCCTCTTGCAGGACCACCCTTTGGACCGTGATGAGTTGGAAATCTCAGTGCCTAGTTTGCTTCTCCAGGTATCAGGGTTCAGGAACAACAGGAGCAGATAGAGGTCCCTTTAAGATCGAACCTAGCAGGAGAAGTATCAGGATTCCTTGCAAGTGATTTAGCTCAAGCCTTCCCTCAAGAATGAAAGAAAGTACAAAGTTAAATCCAGTCAAACCAAGTAACTTTTATTGTTGAACATACAGTACATCTATAAAAAACATCACCCAATCAAAACAAGACACAACCTTTGATGCCATTCCCCCTGATCACGCCCTGCTGGGCAGGAACCTTGTTGAGTATTCCTCTTTATCCTCTCTTTGTTCCCATCCTCCCAAGGTGTCATCAGTTAGAACAATAGTGGTTCATTCCTATATCACCTCCCCATTCATAACTGAATTTCCATTGATCTCTTGCGTCTACTAGTCCTTCCTCTGGTCTTAATGGACCTCTCGACTGAGTACCTTGTAAATTGTGAACCCCTTTCCCCAGGGAACCCAGATAATATACTTTATTAAAATCCCTGGGGAAAATAAAACATTTTCAGACTAAACATCACCAGGTGCTATTCACATGCCAATAATTACATATCAGAACATATGCATTGCATATTAGATAACAAAGAACACAGTTACACAATATGGCTGTAATAGTCAAAATATCCAGTCGAGTAGGACATCTTCCTAGAATAAGGGAAACACTTGCACAGTTAACCCATGTCAGTCCAGGATACCTCAAAATTCACTAGTCCCAAAAATCTTATGGCCTCCTGGGTTTCACACCTACCGTCCATGAAATTAATTTGGGGAAATCTTTCCCATAGACTTTCATTGGAACAGTTGGTTAAGTTTAAATGGTCCGTCTTGGACTTAGCCCTGGCTGTAGGAACAGGAAGCTGGTTAGAGCTGTAAAAAGTGGGGTTCACAAGGGTTCACCCTGTCCCCCCAGAGCCCAGTCATGACACCCTAACTATAGGATCCTGATAATTACATTAGGATTAGGACTTCTGTGATGTCCTGACTATAGGATCCTGACGTTTTTAATTAGCTTAATCAATAATTAAATTCCAAATTACATTAAACAGTTCTATAATTCCCTAACTATAGAATCCAGATGTTTTCATTAGGCATTTGTCAATACATAAATTTCAAATGACTTTAAGCACTTCTCTAATATCTTAACTATGAGATCCTGGTGTTTTAATTAAAACTTCTGTAATATCCTAACTTTTCTGATGTTTTAATTAGGCATTGATTAATAAATAAATTCCAAATTACTTTAAGCACATTTCCAATCCTCCGACTATAAGTTTCTGATGATTTAATTAGGCATTGATCAATAATTAAATTCCTGTTAAATGATTTAGAAAAACTATATTAAATATTAAATTTACCATCAAACACCATTTTCTAAACCTTCAGAACAACTGCTTGTCCCCATCCCTTGTGATGTCATCTAGAGGTGGAGCCACTGGGACTGGGACTGGAAGACAGTCCACATCAAGACCAAGACTCCATGAATCGTGATAAGATTTAGTGAGACATTTTTAATAAATATAATTATAAATTAATGTTTTTTACTTTTAGCTTTGGCTGTTCAATCACACAAGGCTGAGGGATCCAGGAGAGTCTATAGGCTCAGTAGGACCACAAGAAGCAAAAAACACAGATCCGGTCATAATCAGATCCAAGGAAGAAGTCACCGCCCGTAAGGTAAGGTCCCCATATTTATAGCAAAGCATAAATAGGAAGTTATAGGGATGGTTATTGCACCATTTTTGTAAAATAAACAAGTCTCAGGTGGCATTACAAGGTGTGGCAGTAAAACAAGGCACTTGTATTGTTACAAACTCAGTGTGTGTGTTAGATGGGATCAACTTGTGACCTTTTTTGAAATAAAATATGGAGACAAGTAGCCCTATTGGAGGTTTAGAAACTGATGTTTGAAATTAAGTTTTATATTGAATATTGATTTTCTAAATCATTGAATAAGAATGTTATTAATAATTAATGTCCAGTTAAAAGGATAAGATCATGTTGTTAGGACATCACAGTGGTCCTTTAAAGAGTGCACTGTGGTTCTAAATTAAATGTTTAATATTAAAAAAAGGCTATTTTAAAAAAATGCACTTCATAATGTTTAAACTGTGGAACATTTTTATGTGCAATTATGCTGCAGTGGAATCTACCATTTTTTTTTTTTTTTGCTGATCTGTAGGTGGGGGGAGACTGTGAGCCCGATTCAATTGAGCAATCATAAGTTACTGGAGCTTGTAAGTGAGGCCGTAAGTTAATTTGCTATTCAATTGGCAAACTGTTTGCAGGTTACGGCTTTGAAAACTCTGCGTTTCTTAAACCTGGAACTTACAGCCACCCAAAACCTTTGACCTTTCACGTCTGCAAGAGTTAAGATCGCTAAAATCGCAAATTGCTATTCAATTGCTACAATTCCTCAAGCCCGCAAATGTATTCACACCCGTAAACGGCAAATGCAGGAGAAAATCACACGAGTACTAGAGGGGACCCGCAAGGGAGTTTAACCAGGGGCGGCTGGTGCATAGGGGCAAATGGGCAACCGCCCTCCCAGAATGAATGCCCTGACTTAATCCCCCATCACTAACTTGTTTAATTTAAATAATATAAAAATTAATTATACCATGTTCAATCTTTTATTTTTTTATATCTGCTGCTGTCACTTTAAATTATGAATCCTTTGGCAAGCAGTTAAACACACTGACTTATCCCCTTATCACATCTCCCCATGCTGCTGACCTGCTTTGTACTACAGATCAGGGCACATTGCTGCCTGTGCTTGATTTGAAGCAATGAGCCTGTCTGTCACACCAGGCATCACCCGATTAGAATGACTGGGAGAGATCTGAAGCTGTGGGACCTTTCAGGGATCACCCAATCAAAATGACTGTGAGGAGCTGAAGCTGCGGAGACCCATTGGGGCAAACCCCAGCTAATCACTGACACTGCCCCAACCAATTAGGACTGCTAAATTGCAGTATGCAGTGCATAATGGGAGATGTAGTTCAGTGATAGCTGCCATGCTGATAGAGCTGTTCAGGATCGGGTAAGTAGTCTCAGTCTGTCTGTTAATCTCTCTGTCTCTCTGTTTCTTGTTCTCTGTGACTATCATATTCTCTCTGTGTGACTTGTACTCTCTCTCTCTCTCATATTGCCTGTCTCTTCCCCCAGGCACCATGCATCTAGATAGGTAGATAGATAGATAGATAGATAGATAGATAGATAGATAGATAGATAGATAGAGGCAGCTTCATACTGACGCCTGGTCATTTTGTCATGGCAGTTTGCTTTTAATTTGATACTGAAAAAATGATTTCTATTTAGTGCAAAAAAACATTTGTGAGTATATAGTTTTATACATTTTTTTTAACACATTTTAATTTATTGAAGCAGTCTGTGTGCTGAAGGACAAATCCTCCCCCACCACACACACACACTATATTGTTCCCTATAATCTATCTTTCTCTCTCCTCTTTCTGAAAAAAGTTTATTGGAAAAAAACAACTCCTGGCTCAGTGTGCTGGGTGCACAGCCTCAGCCATCTCAGTACTCTGTATGTTTCTGACTCCCCTGTATATATCAGAAAAGTTGAAAGGAAGGCCCCTAGAATACAGCTTGTATGGTATATTTACAAAGAATAAGGCACCTGCATCCCTATGAAGGACTTCCTTACAGTCTTCTAGACTACAGCTTGTATTCTATATTTACATAGAATAAGGCATCTGCATCCCTATGAAGGACCTCCTTCCAGGCTCCTAGAGTACAGCTTGTATTCTATATTTACATAGAATAAGGCATCTGCATCCCTATGAGGGACCTCCTTCCAGGCTTCTAGTATGCAGCTTGTATTCTATATTTAAATAGAATAAGGCATCTGCATCCCTATGATGGACGTCCCTCGAGGCTCCTAGAATACAGCTTGTATTCTATATTTACAAAGAATAAGGCATCTGCATCCTTATGAAGGACAACCTTCCAGGTTCATAGAGTGCAGCTTGTATTCTATATTTACATAGAATAAGGCATCTGCATCCATATGAAGGACCTCCTTCCAGGCTCCTAGAATAAAGCCTGTATTATATATTTACATAGAATAAGGCATCTGCATCCCTATGAAGGACCTCATGCCAGGCTCCTAGAATACAGCTTGTATTCTATATTTACATAGAATAAGGCATCTGCATCCCTATGAATGACCCCCTTCCAGGCTCCTAGAATACAGCTTGGATTCTATATTTACATAGAATAAGGCATCTGCATCCCTATGATGGACCTCCTTCCAGGCTTCTAGTATGCAGCTTGTATTCTATATTTACATAGAATAAGGCATCTGCATCCCTATGATTGACGTCCTTCGACGCCCCTAGAATACAGCATGTATTCTTTAATTAACAAAGAATAAGGCATCTGCATCCCTATGATAGACCTCCTTCCAGGCTCCTAGAATACAGCTTGTATTCTATATTTACAAAGAAAAAGGCATCTGCATCCTTATGAAGGACCTCCTTCCAGGCTCCTAGAGTACAGCTTGTATTCTTTATTTACATAGAATAAGGCATCTGCATCCCTATGAAGGACCTCCTTCCAGTCTTCTAGAGTACAGCTTGTATTCTATATTTATATAGAATTACGACATCTGCATCCTTATTAAGGACCTTCTTCCAGGCTCCTAGAATAAAGCCTGTATTATATATTTACATAGAATAAGGCATCTGCATCCCTATGAAGGACCACCTTCCATGCTCCTAGAATACAGCTTGTATTCTATATTTACATAGAATAAGGCATCTGCTTCCCTATGAATGACCCCCTTCCAGGCTCCTAGAATACAGCTTAGATTCTATATTTACATAGAATGAGGCATCTGCATCCCTATGATGGACCTCCTTCCAGGCTTCTAGTATGCAGCTTGTATTCTATATTTACATAGAATAAGGCATCTGCATCCCTATGATTGACGTCCTTCGACGCCCCTAGAATACAGCATGTATTCTTTAATTAACAAAGAATAAGGCATCTGCATCCCTATGATAGACCTCCTTCCAGGCTCCTAGAATACAGCTTGTATTCTATATTTACAAAGAAAAAGGCATCTGCGTCCTTATGAAGGACCTCCTTCCAGGCTCCTAGAGTACAGCTTGTATTCTTTATTTAAATAGAATAAGGCATCTGCATCCCTATGAAGGACCTCCTTCCAGTCTTCTAGAGTACAGCTTGTATTCTATATTTATATAGAATTACGACATCTGCATCCTTATTAAGGGCCTTCTTCCAGGCTCCTGGAATACAGCCTGTATTATATATTTACATAGAATAAGGCATCTGCATCCCTATGAAGGACCTCCTTCCAAGCTTCTAGAGTACAGCTTGTATTCTATATTTACAAAGAATAAGGCATCTGCATCCCTATGAAGGACCTCCTTCCAGTGTTCTAGAGTACAGCTTGTATTCTATATTTACAAAGAATAAGGCATCTGCATCCCTATGAAGAACATACTTCCAGGCTCCTAGAATACAGCTTGTATGCTATATTTAAATAGAATAAGGCATTTGCATCCCTATGAAGGCCCTTCTTCCAGTCTTCTAGAGTACAGCTTGTATTCTACCTTTACATAGAATTATTGCATCTGCATCCCTATGATGGACCTCCTACCAGGCTCCAAGAATACAGCTTGTATTCTATATTTACAAAGAATAAGGCATTTGCATCCCTATGAAGGCCCTTCTTCCAGTCTTCTAGAATACAGCTTGTATTCTATATTTACATAAAATAAGGCATCTGCGTCCCTATGAAAGACCTCCTTCCAGGCTCCTAGAATACAGCTTGTATTCTATATTTACAAAGAATAAGGCATCTGCATGCTTATGAAGTACCGCCTTCAAGGCTCCTAGAGTACAGCTTGTATTCTATCTTTACATAGAATTATTGCATCTGCATCCCTATGATGGACCTCCTTCCAGTCTCCAAGAATACAGCTTGTATTCTATATTTACAAGGGATAAGGCATTTGCATCCCCATGATGGACCTCCTTCCAGGCTCCTAGAATACAGCTTGTATTCTATATTTACAAAGACTAAGGCATCTGCATCCTTATGAAGTACCGCCTTCAAGGCTCCTAGAGTACAGCTTGTATTCTACCTTTACATAGAATTATTGCATCTGCATCCCTATGATGGACCTCCTTCCAGGCTCCTAGAATACAGCTTGTATGCTATATTTACATAGAATAAGGCATTTGCATCCCTATGAAGAACCTCCTTCCAGTTTTCGAGAGTACAGCTTGTATTCTATATTTACATAGAATAAGGCATCTGCACCCCTATCAAGGACCTCCTTCCAGGCTCCTAGAGTACAGCTTGTATTCTATATTTACAAAGAATAAGGCATCTGCATTCCTATGAAGGACCTACTTCCAGGCTCCTAGAATACAGCTTGTATGCTATATTTACATAGAATAAGGCATTTGCATCCCTATGAAGGCCCTTCTTCCAGTCTTCTAGAGTACAGCTTATATTCTACCTTTACATAGAATTATTGCATCTGCATCCCTATGATGGACCGCCTACCAGGCTCCAAGAATACAGCCTGTATTCTATATTTACAAAGAATAAGGCATTTGCATCCCTATGATGGACTTCCTTCTAGGATCTTAAAATACAGCTTGTATTCTATATTTACATAGAATAAGGCATCTGCTTCCCTATGAATGACCCCCTTCCAGGCTCCTAGAATACAGCTTAGATTCTATATTTACATAGAATAAGGCATCTACATCCCTATGATGGACCTCCTTCCAGGCTTCTAGTATGCAGCTTGTATTCTATATTTACATAGAATAAGGCATCTGCATCCCTATGATTGACGTCCTTCAACGCCCCTAGAATACAGCATGTATTCTTTAATTAACAAAGAATAAGGCATCTGCATCCCTATGATAGACCTCCTTCCAGGCTCCTAGAATACAGCTTGTATTCTATATTTACAAAGAAAAAGGCATCTGCATCCTTATGAAGGACCTCCTTCCAGGCTCCTAGAGTACAGCTTGTATTCTTTATTTACATAGAATAAGGCATCTGCATCCCTATGAAGGACCTCCTTCCAGTCTTCTAGAGTACAGCTTGTATTCTATATTTATATAGAATTACGACATCTGCATCCTTATTAAGGACCTTCTTCCAGGCTCCTGGAATACAGCCTGTATTATATATTTACATAGAATAAGGCATCTGCATCCCTATGAAGGACCTCCTTCCAGGCTTCTGGAGTACAGCTTGAATTCTATATTTACATAGAATAAGGCATCTGCATCCCTATGAAGGACCTCATTCCAATCTTCTGGAGTACAGCTTGTATTCTATATTTACATAAAATAAGGCATCTGCATCCGTATGAAGGACCTCCTTCCAGGCTTGTAGAGTACAGCCTGTATTCTATATTTACAAAGAATAAGGCATCTGCATCCCTATGAAGGACCTCCTTCCAGTGTTCTAGAGTACAGCTTGTATTCTATATTTACAAAGAATAAGGCATCTGCATCCCTATGAAGAACATACTTCCAGGCTCCTAGAATACAGCTTGTATGCTATATTTAAATAGAATAAGGCATCTGCATCCCTATGAAGGCCCTTCTTCCAGTATTCTAGAGTACAGCTTGTATTCTACCTTTACATAGAATTATTGCATCTGCATCCCTATGATGGACCTCCTACCAGGCTCCAAGAATACAGCTTGTATTCTATATTTACAAAGAATAAGGCATTTGCATCCCTATGATGGACCTCCTTCCAGTCTTCTAGTGTACAGCTTGTATTCTATATTTACATAGAATAAGGCATCTGCATCCATATGAAGGACCTTCTTCCAGGATCCTAGAATACAGTCTGTATTATATATTTACATAGAATAAGGCATCTGCATCCCCATGAATAACCTCCTTCCCGGCTCCTAGAGTACAGCTTGTATTCTATATTTACATAGAATAAGGCATCTGCATCCCTATGAAAGACCTCCTTCCAGGCTCCTAGAATACAGCTTGTATTCTATATTTACAAAGAATAAGGCATCTGCATCCCTATGATGGACCTCCTTCCAGGCTCCTAGAATACAGCTTGTATTCTATATTTACATAGAATAAGGCATCTGCATCCCTATGATGGACCTCCTTCCAGGCTCCTAGAATACAGCTTGTATTCTATATTTACAAGGAATAAGGCATCTGCTTCCCTATGAATGACCCCCTTCCAGGCTCCTAGAATACAGCTTAGATTCTATATTTACATAGAATAAGGCATCTGCATCCCTATGATGGACCTCCTTCCAGGCTTCTAGTATGCAGCTTGTATTCTATATTTACATAGAATAAGGCATCTGCATCCCTATGATTGACCTCCTTCGACGCCCCTAGAATACAGCATGTATTCTTTAATTAACAAAGAATAAGGCATCTGCATCCCTATGATAGACCTCCTTCCAGGCTCCTAGAATACAGCTTGTATTCTATATTTACAAAGAAAAAGGCATCTGCATCCTTATGAAGGACCTCCTTCCAGGCTCCTAGAGTACAGCTTGTATTCTTTATTTACATAGAATAAGGCATCTGCATCCCTATGAAGGACCTCCTTCCAGTCTTCTAGAGTACAGCTTGTATTCTATATTTATATAGAATTACGACATCTGCATCCTTATTAAGGACCTTCTTCCATGCTCCTGGAATACAGCCTGTATTATATATTTACATAGAATAAGGCATCTGCATCCCTATGAAGGACCTCCTTCCAGGCTTCTAGAGTACAGCTTGAATTCTATATTTACATAGAATAAGGCATCTGCATCCCTATGAAGGACCTCATTCCAATCTTCTGGAGTACAGCTTGTATTCTATGTTTACATAAAATAAGGCATCTGCATCCGTATGAAGGACCTCCTTCCAGGCTTGTAGAGTACAGCTTGTATTCTATATTTACAAAGAATAAGGCATCTGCATCCCTATGAAGAACATACTTCCAGGCTCCTAGAATACAGCTTGTATGCTATATTTAAATAGAATAAGGCATTTGCATCCCTATGAAGGCCCTTCTTCCAGTCTTCTAGAGTACAGCTTGTATTCTATATTTACATAGAATAAGGCATCTGCATCCCTATGAAGGCCCTTCTTCCAGTCTTCTAGAGTACAGCTTGTATTCTACCTTTACATAGAATTATTTCATCTGCATCCCTATGATGGACCTCCTACCAGGCTCCAAGAATACAGCTTGTATTCTATATTTACAAAGAATAAGGCATTTGAATCCCTGTGATGGACCTCCTTCCAGGCTCATAGAATACAGCTTGTATTCTATATTTACATAGAATAAGGCATCTACATCCATATTGAGGACCTTCTTCCAGGCTCATAGAATACAGTCTGTATTATATATTTACATAGAATAAGGCATCTGCATCCCCGTGAATAACCTCCTTCCAGGCTCCTAGAGTACAGTTTGTATTCTATATTTACTTAGAATAAGGCATCTGGATCCCTATGAAAGACCTCCTTCCAGGCTCCTAGAATACAGCTTGTATTCTATATTTACAAAGAATAAGGCATCTGCATCCCTATGATGGACCTCCTTCCAGGCTCCAAGAATACAGCTTGTATTCTATATTTACAAGGAATAAGGCATTTGCATCCCTATGATGGACCTCCTTCCAGGCTCCTAGAATACAGCTTTTATTCTATATTTACATAGAATAAGGCATCTGCATCCCTATGATGGACCTCCTTCCAGGCTCCTAGAATACAGCTTGTATTCTATATTTACAAGGAATAAGGCATCTGCATCCCTATGATAGACCTCCTTCCAGGCTCCTAGAATACAGATTGTATTCTATATTTACAAAGAATAAGGCATCTGCATCCTTATGAGGACCTCCTTCCAGGCTCCTAGAGTACAGCTTGTATTCTTTATTTACATAGAATAAGGCATCTGCATCCCTATGAAGGACCTCCTTCCAGTCTTCTAGAGTACAGCTTGCATTCTATATTTATATAGAATTACGACATCTGCATCCTTATTAAGGACCTTCTTCCAGGCTCCTAGAATACAGCCTGTATTATATATTTACATAGAATAAAGCATCTGCATCCCTATGAAGGACCTCCTTCCAGGCTTCTAGAGTACAGCTTGTATTCTATATTTACAAAGAATAAGGCATCTACATCCCTATGAAGGACCTCCTTCCAGTGTTCTAGAGTACAGCTTGTATTCTATATTTACAAAGAATAAGGCATCTGCATCCCTATGAAGAACATACTTCCAGGCTCCTAGAATACAGCTTGTATGCTATATTTAAATAGAATAAGGCATTTGCATCCTTATGAAGGCCCTTCTTCCAGTCTTCTAGAGTACAGCTTGTATTCTACCTTTACATAGAATTATTGCATCTGCATCCCTATGATGGACCTCCTACCAGGCTCCAAGAATACAGCTTGTATTCTATATTTACAAAGAATAAGGCATTTGCATCCCTATGATGGACCTCCTTCCAGGCTCCTAGAATACAGCTTGTATTCTATATTTACATAAAATAAGGCATCTGCATCCGTATGAAGGACCTCCTTCCAGGCTTGTAGAGTACAGCCTGTATTCTATATTTACAAAGAATAAGGCATCTGCATCCCTATGAAGGACCTCCTTCCAGTGTTCTAGAGTACAGCTTGTATTCTATATTTACAAAGAATAAGGCATCTGCATCCCTATGAAGAACATACTTCCAGGCTCCTAGAATACAGCTTGTATGCTATATTTAAATAGAATAAGGCATCTGCATCCCTATGAAGGCCCTTCTTCCAGTATTCTAGAGTACAGCTTGTATTCTACCTTTACATAGAATTATTGCATCTGCATCCCTATGATGGACCTCCTACCAGGCTCCAAGAATACAGCTTGTATTCTATATTTACAAAGAATAAGGCATTTGCATCCCTATGATGGACCTCCTTCCAGGCTCCTAGAATACAGCTTGTATTCTATATTTACATAGAATAAGGCATCTGCATCCATATGAAGGACCTTCTTCCAGGATCCTAGAATACAGTCTGTATTATATATTTACATAGAATAAGGCATCTGCATCCCCATGAATAACCTCCTTACCGGCTCCTAGAGTACAGCTTGTATTCTATATTTACATAAAATAAGGCATCTGCATCCCTATGAAAGACCTCCTTCCAGGCTCCTAGAATACAGCTTGTATTCTATATTTACAAAGAATAAGGCATCTGCATCCCTATGATGGACCTCCTTCCAGGCTCCTAGAATACAGCTTGTATTCTATATTTACATAGAATAAGGCATCTGCATCCCTATGATGGACCTCCTTCCAGGCTCCTAGAATACAGCTTGTATTCTATATTTACAAGGAATAAGGCATCTGCTTCCCTATGAATGACCCCCTTCCAGGCTCCTAGAATACAGCTTAGATTCTATATTTACATAGAATAAGGCATCTGCATCCCTATGATGGACCTCCTTCCAGGCTTCTAGTATGCAGCTTGTATTCTATATTTACATAGAATAAGGCATCTGCATCCCTATGATTGACTTCCTTCGACGCTCCTAGAATACAGCTTGTATTCTATAATTAACAAAGAATAAGGCATCTGCATCCCTATGATAGACCTCCTTCCAGGCTCCTAGAATACAGCTTGTATTCTATATTTACAAAGAATAAGGCATCTGCATCCTTATGAAGGACCTCCTTCCAGGCTCCTAGAGTACAGCTTGTATTCTTTATTTACATAGAATAAGGCATCTGCATCCATATGAAGGACCTCCTTCCAGTCTTCTAGAGTACAGCTTGTATTCTATATTTATATAGAATTACGACATCTGCATCCTTATTAAGGACCTTCTTCCATGCTCCTGGAATACAGCCTGTATTATATATTTACACTAGCGAATTGCCCGTCAAAAAATGACGGCAATGAAATTGTAAGGTAGCTAAATTAGTAAATGAATATAGTGTACCTATTTTGAAGCATTGTGATGAAGAGCTGGCAATCTGTGTTGATGTTGCTGCAGCATTAGTGGTGTGGAGCTGCTGTATAAGCATGCTGAATGTGTGCAGTGTAACACTGTGCGTGCGCGAGACCAAACCGTTAGCGTAGTCGTGTACTTCCGCATTGGTGTAAAATGGCGAGTAATGTGTGGTATAGGTCTGTATCGGAATATCCGTAGGTGTTTTGTGGTGTTTTGCGAGTTTAGAGTGCTGTAGCCTCGTTTTCGTTTTGTTCGGCGGCCATTTTTTTCTCTCGCTTAGATTTTTTTTTAGTCTCTAAACTGTTTTATTTCGAGTAAAATCGAGGTGTAAGTTGCATTTTTGAGGTCCTGGGTGCTCCCTCTTGGTGTAGGTAAGTTTTTTATGTATGTGCTGTGTGTATGTATTGTGTTTTAAATGTTTGTATGTCGGCGTGTTGCGTCCGATGTTTGCGAGGTCGTAATGTGTGGTAACGTGTTTCGTACGTTGTTTGCGTTCCTCGTAAAATTTAGCGAGTGTCGTAATTTGTGTGTCGTGTTTTTTGAGTAGCGACGTGAATTTTGCGAGTGTCGTAATTTGTGTGTCGTGTTTTTTGAGTAGCGACGTGAATTTTGCGAGGGTTTGAGGCCCTTGCCCAGTGACCTCGCCAGCAACTGAGTCCCTCGCTTTGCGAGGGGCCTCAGTTGCTGGCATGGAGCGCCTTCGGCGCTCCATGCCAGCAACTGAGGCCCGTGCCCAGTGACCTCGCCAGCAACTGAGGCCCTCGCTTCGCGAGGGGCCTCAGTTGCTGGCATGGAGCGCCTTCGGCGCTCCATGCCAGCAACTGAGGCCCTTGCCCAGTGACCTCGCTACGCGAGGGCCGCGGCTCGCTGCGCGAGCCGCGGCCCTCGCGTAGCGAGGCCCGCGGCTCGCTACGCGAGGGCCGTGGCTCGCTTCGCGAGCCACGGCCCTCGCTTCGCGAGGGCCGCGGGCTCGCTATGCG